>JAANSM010000240.1:0-35385 GCA_036850725.1 Orchesella villosa | reverse complement strand
AGGGCCAGAGGTCAAGAGGAAGAGGATCAAAGGACAAGAGGCGTATTGTGAGTTAAATATGGGTTTCTGCATCTCTGCTAGCATAGGGTTGTTAGGGTGGTGTAGGGCCCCGTATTACAAAGCAAAGGATTTATAAATGTCACAATGTCTGTGTAGTAGTGGTAACATAAAAGGTGCAAGCACAGTCACCTCAATGCCCCTGTTGCTCTTGTTATTTGGAAAAATATATAGTGGCTGAATATTAAACCAGTTTTACCTTGAAAGGTTTTGCCTAAGGAGAGGAGAAATAATATCAATATTTTAATTTCTTATAAAATGGGATTCATGCAAAGCTTTAGAATTTTTTGCTATTCAATTGCGTACTAATCCAAGGTTTTACTGTCAGGCGCATCATGTTGTAGTTGTTGGTAGCTCGTTGATAATGCTTATAGAAAGGCATTGACATACATAAATACAGTTGTATTTCTATTCGATTTAATTTGCGATATTGGGAAAGGTACTAAACTAAATTCGTTTTATTCGATGACGATGCACACCGTTTTTTAAATTCCAAAAGGCAGAATACTACCCTTGAACTAACTCATCATGTTTCAGCATCGTCAGGTGAACTCATTTATCAGAATATCTTGAAGTCATATAGACTGCAAAAAATGGAAGCCTTGGAAAATACAAGGAAAGCAAGAAAGACAATGCGATAGTAACTTACACGATCAGTAAAAGTAAATAAGTAACCTAACGAAACCAGGGTATTTTGTGTAAGGTAAATCTAACTACATTTAGCAATGTTAAGGAATCTGAAAGCGATACAAAAAATGTTGACAGAATTGAACAGACAAAAAGGAAAAGTATGAGTGGGACACTAGAGTAAAAATGAACTACTCAGAACTAGAATTTGCTAGTTTTCTTTGCAGTATAACTGGAAAAAACTGTTCAGACTTTTAAAGTGAGGATGGCCAAGACATCACTCACTTATGGGATAATGTCCCTCTTTCCGTTTACCTATAGACCCATCCTTTCCAATATCTTTTAAGCATCTGATTCCGTTATTACATTACTATTTTCCTATTATACACATATGTCTGGTTTCTCCCACTTACATAGTTATTGTTATTATATACATACCTATTCATGGAAGTGCCCTTTATGAAAGTTATATCATTTACTACGAAGTGTATTAATACTGGCTATTTATATGTATGTAGCTTTTGTTTACTTACATTTCTATGTTTGCTTGTCCAGCTTTCCCATCAAATTTATAAAAGTAACGCAGAGGATTCCGTTCTATTGCTTACGTCTCATAGTTTATTTCATTAGGTTTGTCTAACCTTCTTCCAACCTGGTGTATTATATCCAGTTTCGTTCATCCGTTGTTCATTTTCTTTTTTGGCAAGGCCACTCCGATAGTTTCCTTGATTCGTTTACCTGCCAGTGTATTGAGAAACAGGAATGTTCTATTGATACACTTTCCCATTTCATCATCCTTGTATTGAAGACGCGTCGGCGACGGAAGCGGCGACGGCAAGTTTTCCCCACTATTTCGGTGGCTGCTTCTTATTTATATCATAAATATATTTTGGGAGAGAGATCATGATCGATTCTTGGAAAGCAAAGGCGCATTGCTTATTCCTTGTTAAGAGAGAAAATCATCATCATCTCAACGACAGCACCGTTAAGTCATGTCAGAGTGAAAGCTGTGTATGTGTAGCTCCCTTCCATTCGTAAAGTTAGTCAACTTATATAATTATATACACTTTGACTGGAGGCTAGTCCACGTCGCAAACAAACAAGTTTGTACGTAGAAAGCTCATCATCAATACGAGTACATACGTAAATGCTAGGCGTACTTAAGAAAAGTGGGGCATGCATAGTGACAACAAGAACAAATTTTCTTTGTATTCGCACGCCAGAATAAATGGTTTCACGTCAGTTTTGTTTGGGTAGGCGGTTGATATGTATTTACTGGCGTGTGTTGAGTTCGGTGTTGTCTGTATATTTGTAGAGATGCCTCAATGTGAAAGTATCTATAACGGTTTTTTGGGAACACGGTTGATATGAAAATGTAGGGAGAAATGAAGAGCAGAGAAAGCAAACTGAATCGAAAACTCAATAGAAAACGATGAAAATTGAGATGAAAAGGAGCGGAGAGAAAGACACTATATGTAGAGCAAGGAGCATGAAAGAGAAGAATAGACTGTATGGAGCAAGTTGAAACTTCATTGGCCTTATTTAATCTTCCTTCCTTGTAAGTGTGTGTTTGCTACCGAATGCATTAGTCTTTAGTACTGTTATGCTTTTGAGTCCCTATGTTTATTTATATCTACATCTTCAAGCCTCATGCCCTCTCTCTCTCCAATATTGTGTGTGGACCTAAAATCCATGTAAAAACGTTGTCAAATAACTCCCACAAAGAAACAAATATTGGTTCTCTACAAAAACGAATGCTGAATGAATCCTTTGCTCTGTATTTGGAAGACCATTCCTCTATATCGCCCACTTGAGCATGAAACTTTTTTCCTATAGAGATATATGCATTCTTTTGAGAACCTTGTGATTCAGAGTTTTCATTGTATGAAAAGATATTGAGTCCTCCAGACATCCTATAGTGATTTCACTCTCAATGTGTACCCTCAAGGAAACAAAATCCGTGTTACCTTTCTTATTTGTGCCCCATTTACTGACTAGAATTCATTGAGTTTATGAGTACTAGTCGCAGCAAAATTGATGGACGTTAGTTAGATGAAATAAATTACGACTTCAATATCATCAATAGGATGTTTACGATTTTTGCACTGCTTCCCTTATCGCTAGAGATGCTATATTATAAGGACTCCGTTTTTGCAAAGAAGCGGCAAACAGACGAACTAACTATAACATTTATTGTGTTTTTCCTTCTGCTACCCGAAGCGTTAAAATAAAGCTTAGTAACAGTTCCGACTTCATTTTCCGATAGGTTTCTGCCTCAAGCCTTGCAAAAAAACGGGAAATACGGAGAAGCTTCGAAAGATGGGTATCCTGTTCTAAATATTACCTAGTAGATATACCTTTTGTTTCAGTTTCAGTTTTGTTTTTTTGATATACTTTATGTTTTTGAATGTCCGTCCAATCTTCCGTAACTTAACTTAAAATTTCATTTGTGGATTTTCTTTAAATACGGAACTATGTTTAACAATTGTAATACAATTAAGACAATTGAAAATTAATATAAATTGGGGGAAATTAGCACACTGTTCAGCTTTGGAAAACTTCGTTCTATATATACGCTACTTTCTATTTAACGGGGTGCCACTCCAAACAACCATGGATTCTATATATTTAAGACTTGAAGATGGCCACAGCGTCGCCACAAGGCAATAAAAATGCGCGCATGCAGAAGACAAAAGGATTCTACATCTTTGCAACCTAAAACCTTATTTTGAAACGTGAATGTGTTCATTGAATTCAATGAAATGCTTTAAATAATATTAAATTCGATGGAATAAAACACAAAGGGGCAATGTGAATGACAGCCGGAAGAAGGAGGGAAGTAATGAGTGAAAGTTGGTTGATGAAAACCTATTTATCGTGACAACTATTTTACGCTCATTTACAAACGTTTAATTTAATTCATAATGGAGAAGGGAGCATTATCGAGTAGACATGTCATATTTCTGTTCATACAATAAATAACAACGTTAATAATACGAATTGGGACGATAAATAGATAAAAGAACTTTGTTAATTTTCCGTTTTCAATTCCATTTGAAAATGCAGAATGTATTTAAATTTAATTAAAAGTGTAGCCTGGGCTGAACACAATATCATCATGATTTAGTTTTATTTAGTTTCAATATTTGCACTTATCCATTCACAATTCCTAAAATTGTTGCATGCACGTGCAAAATGCTAGAGAAAGTTACGATGACTCTTTCCATTTAACCCTACCTACCTGAAAAAGGAATTAAAAAGAAGTTTACAAGCTTGTGTATTGCTAAACCCAAAACGGAATCATAAATATACAGCTTTAAGCTTAAATGAATATCCGTAAATGCATCACGTACCTATGTAAAATATGGGAGACCAAGCAAGCTCCTGTAACCAACCAACGTAAGCTTATTGCAGAAATGAAGAAGGTATCTTTCTTTCTACCTTAACTAATGATAGTTGTGGCTACACGTTAATATCATTCCACACATGGATAGCGAAAAACATTTTCTTAATGCCAAAGTGGTAACTCTTCCATTCACCATCCACCCAAATACAAACGTACTACTATAACAGTTGCAAAAGAAAGCAGTGAGACTAGTATTTTCCTAAAGTAAAAACTTTTACGTATATGTCTATATATTATCAGAGAATGAATAGCATTGGTAGAGAAGTTCTCCAAAACGACGTTTGTTATTGCCTATATACATAGGCACTTTAAACACAATGACTAATGTTAGAAAGAGACTTGGTTGAGCATTATCTCTTTTCCTTTTCCCGACGATTGGAGAATCCCAGAGATAAATTCATAATTTATCTATTTCTATATTACAGTTGATTTTTAGAATCCCAGTTTCCCACTGCTTACCCCAGTATTTTTTAGTAGGTAGTAAAATATACATAAAATGTATTACTACGTGTGTTAGGAAAGGGAAAGGTTTATATTTATTTTACAGTAATAAGTGTGAAGTTAACTTGGTTAAATTGGCAAAGTCGACACAGCAGAGGTACTGGAGCAATGAGGAGGGAGAGCGAGTTCCAAAAATGAGTATAACCATGTAATGTAGTTAGTACAGCCTCCGAAAACTTATGTAATTATTTGTCTTGGCGACGACAATTATTACTTTATTGCGTTAGTTCTGGATTTTGAAATGGCTCACATTTCCTCCACTCATATACGTTCCCACATAAACCATCTTCACAATGAGAAAACAAGGACTAACGATAAGTATGGGTTCCCTTTTGCAACCATAATGATTTTTCCCTTAAAACACGCTTTCCAGACGATTTTCAAGGAAAAAGTAAGTATTATGTGAAACTTGTTGGGTTTTCCATGACTATCAGTACACGGGAAGAAAGTTTGTGTGGGTGAGCAACTCCAACTTTATACATATTTGTAATTGAAACCTAATGTAAAGCATGGATGGAAGAAAGTACTAGAAACTTTAACTACCCCTATGTAGCCCTAATTACAAAGTAGGACGTCGACGTTGGTTCAAGTTGTGTTAATAAAAATTGGGAAAAAAGAAGATTGGAAATTGAAAACGAAGAATGTATTAGAATTTGAAGTTGAAAAGTGAAACGAAAAGTAACATTCGATCTGCTAAATGTATAAATGTGGGAATAAGAATAAGTCCACACTTTTTTGGATTTGTTCCGTGGTCATAAATCCATTCCCATAAGGAGACGAAGAAAGTAGTTGAGATCAGAGGCGGGCTAATTCCAGCAAATTATCCTAGTTGAAAATATGCATTATTGCTTTTCCCAAAGTTCTTTTCGTTTCCTCTATTAGCGTATGCTAGAGTATAATCTACATGAGAAAGGGTTTGGTTTTCCGAGATTTCTCAAGTGGTTATATACTCTGTTGCAAAATTTAGAAAACATGGATCGAAAGTCTATATAGGTTTTGATCATAAAGTATAGATATACAATCAGATAGAATGAGACGTCTACATACATTTAGTTATGGTGAAATGGATGGCGGTTTCTACGGAAAGTGTATAGCGTAGGTAGTTTTCCCTGAATTGAGCCGTAGTATATACCATCATAATTTACTTTGCTTAATGTGGCGAGTGTAAACCCATCGGCCGAAAATTTTACCATTTAAAATCACTCCATTTCGGAGCAAGATTCTCACAAGTCGTTTGCAATTTCGTGCTCAATTGTGTCCTTGTGCTTCTTTTCATCAGACACGGTATTCATATTCAAATTCCTTTCTCGTAAAGTCGTGCCTTTCCTTCGATGATTGAATGACAGGGAAAATGGGATAATAAAAAAAGTTGCTATACCATGTATACATTTTTTCCTTACCTGACAAAAATTATTCGTTTTCATTTTCTTTCCTCTTCAACCCCTTCTTGACTGTTCAGTCAGCGTTAGTTCCTCAGCTATACTTTTTCTTTTGAGTACAACGCTTTCATTTCATTTACCCACCTACTTCTTATCACATTATAATCCCGTTACTTTAGCCCAATCTCGAAGTCAGTAATTGAGAGTGAGGGAAAAGCAAACGTCTGATTACGTTCATTTCGAAGCAAGTGAGAAAGAAAAACTAACGATGGGATGAGTGAATTGTGTGTGTGCCTGTTTCCACAATGGATCCGGAATTCATTCTTGGGTTAACCGTATTAGCTTTTGAAAGTCAAGAGTAAAAAGTTGGCGTAGCAGATACGACGCATCTTGCTACAGAAGGAACCAGTAAAAGTATGACAATGAAAGGAACGATTTCTCAAAATTTTGTGTCTCTACCTACGCAGTTGTACGATATGAATTTATTATATACCAAAACAGTTTTCTCCTGCTCTCAACTGACACTTCCGTCGTTCAAAACCACCATTCTCACTTAAAATGTAATATGCATATAACTGCGACAGGAATGAAATATGTATGGCATAGTTGGGCCTACTTAAGCTGGAACAAAACGAACTTGTTTTTAACTCCAGTTTCCTTACGTAAGTTACTAACATCTTGCAGCTGGAGATATAGCAAATAAAATGTGTGTAGGCTTCGATCGCACGCACTCCAAGCGAGTAGTAGTAGCAGCAGTAGCATCCCCTTTGGATATGGGAGACGTATAAGTTAGGAGCGAGGAAAGAAAGTATAATCAAGAGAACAAAAAAGAGGAGTCTCACAAAGTTTTCTTCGCAACCATGGATTCTCAATTAGATTAGAGTTAATAAAAAAAGTTTATACGAAAACGAATACAGGACAGATGAGTGTTTTTCCTGCTGAAGTAGAAAAAATGGTAGAGAAGTTGATTTCGCATATTTTTTTTTACTTTCCCTTTATTTCAAAGGAGTTGGCAGGTATAGAGCTTCAATTAATAATGTAAGAAGAACAGCCTCCATCTGACAGAGTGATTGTTATATGGTATGTTTTACTTTTTACACTCAACCAGTTTCTTAGGATTAGAGGGGGAGCTAAAAATAATGTAAGTCTATTAAGAGCTTAATCAATCCCACCTACACTTAAATGTTTCTTTTCTAATTCCTCTTTATATAGCATGATTCATCTACAGAACCTATTAAAATGCCGCATAGAACTTAGATCCGCATAATACTGCACCACTGCAACCAACATGAAAGACAATGAAAATGTTAAGCAAATGTTAACTCTGACAATAACAATGCTCCTGAATTAGAGCAGTCCGGCTAGCTAGCTGTTGGTTTTCAATAAACATTTGCTCAACGGTGGAACTTGCACCATATGTTTTAAGCACATCCTACATAGTATATATCTATGTTTATATAGCCTATTTTCTCTCTCCAATTTTTTGTTAGCATAATTTGAGACCAGCAGAATGCTCAGTTGGTGAAGGAAAAAGGAATTCTCTTGTTGCTCATTCCCTGTCACATTGTCATGTTGAATTTGTTTCACACTCCCTTTCCTTGTCAATAATAATGGGCTTCTTAAGGAAAATAACGACAGCAGCTTTTCTCATGCTACAAAAGCAAGGTCATCACATCACCATACTAAAGACAGACATAAATATCCAGACAAGCTTAAATCTATCTCTGCTGAGCAAAAGCTTTCCACTTGATAATTGAATAACACAAAAAAAGGTCACCCTACACCCTACCTAGAGACACAGCAGTAAACGGGAGTCACAAGTGATTTACACTTTATGGTGAGTAAGCTGATGGCTTTCGGTTAGTTAGAACCCAACCCAACAGCATTCTTCTAATAGTTTAGAGTCACATCAACATTACATTTTGTATGCTTCCGTGCCACATAAAACGGGAATAGCTTACAATAAATATAAGTTTACCTATTGAAGAATTGCATGAATTAGTACATTGCATAAAACTGTTTTTTTTACAATACAACGCTTGTTGCTAACGCTAAATCTTGATGACGCATATTGCAAGTTCCATCTTATCTCAATGATAATCTTCATCATCTTCATAACAATAACTGTTGGTTGCTCCCAAATGCTCTCTCATTTGTTTTAACTCAGCTTGAGAGAGAGAGAAAGAGTTTGATGTAGGATGTCATTTATGATATGATGGTCATCATTGTTGTCGTCATCCTTATCGTTGTAAAGTGTAGGACAAGGTACGTGTTGAGAGAGTAGTTTGTTTCTATTAAGATAAAGTGTAACAGGAAAAGGCTGGCTGACACCCCATCACGTAGCATCACTCACTCACACCTCCAACCTACAGCCTCCCATCCGGCTTCACCCTTCTCCCCAGTTTTTTCAGAATAGGTTGTGTTTGAGCACTACAAAATTACATGCCAATATATTTAATATATTATACACAGGGCATTGTATTCTCATCATCATGCTCACGCCAACAATAACATTATCTCTTGATATAGGTGTCAGTCTTGTGTTTGTGCAGACAATAGCTTGTGTATGTGTTTCCAGGATGCATGTTAGCTACCAAAGCTACGTCCTCTCTTCACCAGTAGCACTTCATGGAATACATAAAAGCAAAGTAAGAATTACTCCCAAGCGGCTAGCTAAACCTCCTGCCGAGACTGAAATTGCTTCACTGTAAAGCTCTTAACCACCGGTTTAGTGATATGATCAGCGGATCTCTCGAAGGGCCAACTAACTACTAGCACAGGAGTAGTCAGTCACTATACCGCTTTTTTGAGTTGTGCGAATGTGTTTTGGGCTCCCTGCTCTAGCTTTAGTAGCATTGGATATATATATCCGAGTGCAAACTTCTGCCTGTGTTAGCATCCCATCGCCTTTTTTATCATTTGTGTTTTTTTACTTGGCTTCTTTCTTTTTTCCATCTCTCCTCCAATTTCTTTTCTTTTTTTAGTCACACTTGTGCCTTAAGCTCTCTTTCTTTCTCTCTTTCTTTCCATTCCTGCCACTGTTGCCGTTAGGACAAAGTGTAGTGCTATTTACCTGCCCATTACCCACTGCCAGTTTCAATTCTTTGATCTCTCAAGTGAAACCGTCCACTCCGGGGAGTTTCTCAATGTCTTTATTATATACATTCTCCAGCTATTTCTTCAATGGAGGCTAGGCTTCAACGAAAGAATGTAGGGAGGGAAATAAGATGACGAACGAAAAGTAGTAAGATTGGAGTCACTAGCTCACTCAGTTTTCTCTCTTTTCGCTTAAGTATAATAATAATAAGGGAGTGTAATGTGCGCAAAAGGAGAGGGTTGAGTTGGTGAGATGCTTTTATAAGCCTGATTCATTTGGGAACTGGAAAGACAAACGAGGAAACACTTGATTTCTAGCTGCGTTGACTCAAACACTTTATTCATAAAAGAAAACCTCTGTATTGTGATTCTTTCTTATTCGCTCAAGTTGATCTCCATCGCTATTTTGTACGGGAAGGATTTATTTATAGATGTAACCTGGCGCTCTTTAGTGTGTTTGCACTTTGTTACGTGATTTTTCATTGACTTTCCACTTTTGTCATCTAGACCTAAACTTATGATCCAGTTCATGCCTCGCCACTCTACACCACGCTATATATCCCATCCCAGCACAGGGATCCAACTTCCCGTTCACACGGCACTCATGCATGCATGCACGTATTTCAGTGTGTAATTTTGAAAGGTAGAGCATAAGTACAGCAAGCGTGATAAACGTACTTTGTACGTGGTATGCAATTTAGATGCAGTATCGATTCATCTTAAGAATCACTCGTTTAGGAGAAAGTAGACCCTAAAAATGAGTTGCTTTAACAAGAATGAATATATATATGTGCGATCTAGCAATTTTCACTCAAGTTGAAATAAAAAACAATGGATTCCACTGTCAAAAAATTTAGTACACAGCTTATTTTTCAAACATATGAGGCGAAAAAAAATCCGAAGGGCTGCTTTGACGCAGTGGATATGGATGAAAGAAACTTTAGACAAAGAAGGCTAAGAACTACGCTCATTATTACGGAATGCTAGCAATACATATTATATGTTTAGGTACAACTTGCTTCCACTAGTTTTATCATCGAACGAAGGAAGTCGAGTACACAAACTTTCCATCAATTTACTCAAGCATGCAAGTTAGAAAACTTGGTTGGAGTACTCGTTTTTATAATGGATCAAGCAGCCGAAATGTACCCTTTATACACATTCACAGGCAATGAGTGAAAAACACTATTTTTACGGGTGAAAGTGGGGAAACCGTAGCTTTTGGAAGAGTCAAAGTCGAAATAATAATAATGGTCTCGATTCGATACAGTGTCGAATGCCAGCCTTTCTTTGAACACTGCAATTTCTTAGTTGTGAGCGTGTAAATGTGCATATCACATGTCAGTGTATTTTTAGCTCCATAATTTGGAAGTAGAATGTTAGTGATGAGGCTTTATGAGTAGAAATTATCTATATAAAAATTCCCTGTTTCCCTATGCCGCTGTCGATATTTCTTATAATTTAAAGTACGTGGGACGCAAGAAAGCATCGATTTGAAAGCGAGTGAAGAGAAGTTACGCTGCAGACGGCAACTGGGTTGTCAGAAAACCGAGGGAAAATGACATAATAAGGTTTTGAAACTTCAGCAATGGCACACGCACGCTTCTCGAAACGAGGGCAAGAAAACGCGTGATGACAGGAGCCATTAAACGCTCGTCTCATCAAGGTCCTATCCATGTTCTACATGTAAAGTGCTGTTTTCTCTCGCTTTCTCCCTTTATATAAAAGTAAGTGTGTACTATAAGCTAAGGCTAATCAATTCTTCACGCTAGCCAAATTGTAATACCACATTAAAGTACACATGCTTGCTTAATACCCCCATGCAAATTAACGTTGTTCTCCTCCTGCTAATAAACGGGAACGTGTAAGCTAATATCTAATGGCTCTAGTTGTAGCCCGACAATGCATCCCTTTCTTCATTGAATTCTCTCATTAATGCAAGATGCCATCAGTCAACTATCATCGTCATTAGTTTAAGTGTCATTTGAAGTACGTGTCCATCACGTAAATAGCTTTCCCAGTGACGGAATATTTAGCTGGCACTGAACTTGTTTTTAGCTTACAAAATTGAACACGTAATGGCTCATCAGCGAAAATCAAACAGAATCCTATAAAATGGAACCTATCACCTATGAAGGGTGGGTCGATTTTTAAAGCTGTGTTTATGATGGATGACATGAGACAAAAGTATTAAAGGTCTTCAGACCACACAAAGTTAATACGTAAAAAGCCCACATTACTTTAAGAGTACAAAGGTTTAAAGATAGAATGATATTATTGTCATTGGAACAAGACGTCAAGATTATGAAAACAGAAATAGTTTGCAGTAGCTCATCATCATGAGTATACTTTCTCCCTTAAATTTATCATGTCAGCGTTTTATGCCTGCTATATATGTAGTATATGCACACACTTGATGCTATTTATTTAAGTAGAGTGAAATATTGTGTCTGCTGCCCAACATCATTACAAATTTGCGGTTTTCGATTATTACGTTGGATGTGAGTATTTGTGCCATTTTCCTTTATTCCCATTATGTAATTCTTTCCTTGAGGCAATGTGCGGGGAAACAAGTGGATCCTTGAGAATTTAAGTTCTTTTGCTTATTTATTATGGCTTTCCATAATTCCAACATGTATTGTCCATGTGTAGCACACAGTGTGGAGGCGAAGAAACGTGAGGAAGATGGTAGACATAATAATTATGATGTCTACTATTGAATTCCTGGAAAACATGTAGGCGCATAAATTTTGCTTCGACTCGTTTTACCTAAGTTTCATTTGAGAAAAAGAGAGTGCTTGTGTTGTGTGTTGCTTTTGCTCTTGTGTAAAAGCTCAAAAACAAGTCTGCCATATCGTCAAAATCCATTATCATTCTTTCACAGCACATTATTAGCATCAGCACAATTTATGCCTTCAAGGTTAAGTAAAATGCTTCACCGACGCAGACAATTCTAGACATGAGTCTTCTTCATAGATTATTATTAGCTCGCTGGTTTGTAAAATAGGTTTACGAAATCTTATTGTTCATTATTCTGTTATTGGTAAAACAAATTTTCCAAAAAAATAATTCACCTCATCAACATTCTACGCTTCTCATCACCGAATGTTGAAAACATATAGGAAATGAAAATTCTAAGTTGACAAGTTGACAGACAGTTATTACGGACAAATGGCTGATGATAATTTCCTAGTCCAATAAAGTATTTCTCTATGGTAATAATTTTAACTCATGTTTTCTAATTCTTCCGGGAGCTTTTCTTGTTCGTGTCTTGAAGTAATTTGCTAGATGTAAAAAGAGATGAAATGGCCTCGCTTTTTTCCGTTCCAAATTATTATGGATATTAGAGTCGATTAATTTTCTCATTACCATTATTATTACTAATGTTTCCAGTTCCTCTTAAAGCGAGCAAATGAGAAGACAGCGGTGGGCTCCTTGTATTTCATCTCTTCAAACAATGAAACAAAAGCCAAATTTTGGTTGGTGGGAAATGAAGAGAAAGTGCATGATCATTAACTTGATGAAGTTCCTTGAAAATGAAGTGTCTGTGCTCATAAATGTTAAAATGATAAAAGCATACATTTGTCTGCATAATTTTATCCACCTTCAGGGTTTTAACCATTTTAATTGATGTTTTAGTACGGAGCAGATTCATGTTCTAAAGGAATGAAGTGGTGATGATGATCACATCATAACATAATGTGCTCTGTCTTCTTTTGATATACTCATTCCCAAAATTATGTATGCAGCGTAATATGCAAATTTGCTTTGTAAGCAGTTTCTCAATCTGAAAACAAACTATGCTTTTAGGGGGATCACTCACTCACTCAGTAATGAAATCTTTTAGCATCTGCTATACATCTCTACCCTTTAATGGTCTCCTTCAACTTCTAGATATACTGTACACTTTGCCGACTACTTTATTTCTCAGTCCAGAATATGTAGTATATGCTAATGAATTCTTTGAGGTGAGGGCGGTCTACTTTGCACTCATAAACTGCCTCCACATTCACAATCGTTTATTAAATAAGTAAGTGAAAATAAAACAACAAAGGAATTCATCCTCAGTAGCATCCCATTTCTCTTTCTACGGTGGATTTTTGACACCAAAAATACACTTTCCTTTCCCTAAAAAGTTGTAGTGGAACAACGAAAATAACTTGGAATTGGCATTTTGTAAAGGGAAACTATGTTATTTTATATCATGATAGGATATGATTGTCAAAATGTTGCTATTTTGTTTCGTCGTGAAAATGGCATAATGATATTGTTATTGAAGGACATTGTTTTGAATTCCTATAAGAATGATCTAAACTGTGATAACGTGATTGGAACCGGGACAAATATAAAATTGATGTTGCAAAAAGCCTTTCTCATATATTCCAAGAATTTAACTAAATCGAAAAGATAAGGGAAGCTTCAGCATCCCATTGCCTAGAAGATTTGGTTGAGTAAGTGTTTTGAGAAAATGGAGCTTTTTGAGGGAGTTAGTGGAGAAGGAGGGATCGACTATTTTCAATTTTATTTGTGCCAGGTGACTGAGTGCGAAAACTTTACCCCATTACCTAACTTTGAGTAGATGATGTGTTCAGTGAAGAAAGGAGGGATGCTGGAGCATTGTACAAATTTGTGTTCGTATGTATAATCCATAGTGTTCCATTCCAGTTTTTTATATAAACTGACTGATCCAATCCAATCTCATATTGTGTATATTCATTTGTTAGAAACTATCAACTACATATAGTTGTTCATATCACTATACTCACAAGGAAATATATATATACTTGTTGGAACAACTTTTCAATTTCTTTCATTATATTGCATGATGATATTACTTTATTGGAACTCTGAAAAAAAGTTCACTTCTTTCACCTCACTTGTCTCATTCTCTCGCCCATTCTGCATGAGTGTATGCACAACAATGCCCCCAAAAATATCATGTGCGATGTCGTTTGTTTTTCATAATATAAGTTATTTACCTCCTTCCTTTTTGTGAGAGGTGGTTCAACGACAACAACAAAAACACACAAACATAATCATGATCTGATATCGTGTAAAAGATAGGTATGCTACTACACCTTTGGATACATAAATTTTGAGTGCCTTAAGATGCAGGATTCAGTACTTCATCATCATGTGTCTGTCTGACTACATCAGCTCTTACTCACTGATACATTTTGCATGAGTCAACAATTTGTGTGTGTGTGTGCTACATTCCTTTTTAGCTTTCCATTCTACTTTCTTCCTTGTTACCACATGAGTCAAATAACACCCTTCGGCATTTGTCGCTGGAGTGTTATTTTCTTCCTTTTTCTACTTGAAATTCCTTCTTTTGCATACAGTTTTACAATGTAGTTGGAGAATAGAGTATATTTTTCAGGTTGATGAGAATCCATCAGAGTTTTATCGAAACTGGAAATGGATTGAATGTAGATATATACATGAGGAGGTGTAAACCTTGATGGAATTTTCATCAAACCTCTTGTGAAAAGGTACAAATAACTTTGTGTTGTGTACCTGGACGGAAACTCTGGTGTGAGTAGTTTTAGTTGTGACACATTGTGTAATATTGATCGTAAGATGAAAACTAATATTGGAGTTTTAAAGTGTCCGATTTGTCAAGACTGCGAACTGTTTCATTCCGTACTCAATCAAGTATATTAGCTTCTCTAAATTTAGGTTTTGTGACTGATTAATATTATTTGTTAAATTTATATTATTGGATAAAATGCTTATAGATATGCCTATTTTACATACGCGTAAGTGAAGAATAGTGTACGGCTTGACGGTGTCAATTATCTTCATAGCTTTGTCATTCGTATGCAAAAAATGTTTTTATAGGAAATATTTGTATTTCAGCACGGCAAGAAAACACATTGAAAAAGAACAATCTCTCTTGCTTTTATTCAACTCACAAAATCATTCACAAGCATTCTTATATGTGTATTATGTATGAGCACATGACAGTTGAAAAAGAGCAAACCATATTTTTACAACTGATTATAACATAACACAGATAAGTAAATATGAAAAAGGACTAGAATCATATAGATAAGAGAAAATAACATGGTTTACAAAGTGAGCAAAGTTGCTCTTCAGATAACTAAAAGTTGTGTATTTACTTGAAAATAAAAAAAGTGTGTATGCATGTATATTTAATTCATGTGTGCCTTGAGGGCAAGGCTTTAACAAGATCCTTGTTTGGGCACTGGAATATTTTCCTTACTTTCACTTCATCTTTTTATTTTTGTTTCAAATCCGGCTTTACTTCACATTTTTCTTTTTTGTTCTTGCTTCCCACATTCTTGTAGTAACACAAGTAATCGGTATTGATCACCCTGTTTGTCTTGCTGTCTCAATTCTTGTGTAAAAAAATGAAGTGACTCTTTGTCTAAAAAAAACCTCAGCTACTTCCTCATACTCCGGTTTTATATTTCTATTGTGGTGAATTTTTTCCCCCTGCTTACTCTTTTTTTCTTATTCAGCGATGTTTGCAAGTAGCCCAAAGCTATGTTCTCAGCTATAGTCTACTTTATAAGAGATGAAAACTGGTTATCTTGTGATCTGCTCATCTATCGTCGCATTTTTAACAATGTTTCTTATCACTTTCAAACAAAATGTCTACTTACTACAATGTAATACACTCTCACAAGAAAAGAAACAGTTGAAAGTTATGAGCATGCTGTAAAAAATATAGATTTTTTTTGGGAGGAGGGATGCATATATTTCTCGTTATTCTCCACACATCACCAGCCTCGCAGATGGTGTGATAAAGTTGATGGCGATGAGAGTGATGTGACGATGATGATGATAAATAAACTTTTCAAATCGGTAAATAATCACAAAACTGAAGGAAATCGAAAGTTTCTCTATATCTAACTTTTTCTCACTTCTTCTTCCCCTTTTCGTACATCTAAGTAAAAGGGAAAAGAAACAATAACTTTAAAACAAATATTCTACTCTATATCTGTTTTTCTTATTTTTCCTTTCCCTTTCCTAGTTTTGTATTTTATGGCATAGCAGTTTTGGATGACACGTATTCACGATATATTTTGTAGGGAAAATGCCACATCCAAAAATGAAAAAAATAGACGCCTCGTTCCCCATCCTAAAGATAACACTTCGCCTCCTTTTTTTCTCGCTCTCCTTTTTTCTTTCTTACTACATTTCAACTCCCCTTATCATGTATAAAAACTGTATCGTGAGATTCCAAGCACATTTGGTAATTCTAGAATAGACGAAATGCATACCATACTTATATAGTTTGGACATTGGTGGCAACAACAGCCGACACCAAAAATTCGTAGACACACGCGGCCACCACATTTTTTTCTTTTTCTAAAAAAAGCTTTTCTTTCAAGCGTGCTGCAATTTTTACTTTTTTCATGTCTTACTCCCAGTTTCATGTATCATATCGGTCAAATTTCCAATTGGCTAAGCAATGATGAAAAAATGATGCTTTCCATCTCTCGTCACTCTCTCAAAAGAATAAATGCTCTACCTTTTTTTACCGTTACATGAATGATGAGGGGTGTGAGGCTGAAGGTATTTTGAGAATGGGAAATAATATACCTCATTTTGAAAACATGAATAAATGTGTGAACTACACACATACATTTCATAGACTTATATAAATTTTTCCATATGTAGTATGAAAAGAATGCGAATGTTTTTAACGAAATAAAGGATTTTTATAAAGGGAAAAGAGTTAAAATAGGTATAGCTAAAAGAATGCATAAAAAAGATGGAGTTGTTTCTTTTTCGACTACTTTCTGTTTTATGTGTGTGTTGAATGTTCTTCCTTTTTGAGGTAATGCATGCAAGTACATTTATGTGCATATGTCGTTGACATGTAGTACTTATAGTGTGCATTGTTCAGAGAGAGAGAAAATATGGTGGTATGAAAAATGAGGTAAGAATCTTAAAATATTTTGCAATGGTGCATGAAACTGTATAAGTAGAACAGAAGTAGTACTGGTGTTACTTTCCCTTTCAGTCGTGCTGTTGACACATGATACATATGAAAACCAGAGAAGAAAAAGACATTTCGGAAAAGACACAGCAGATGTTTTCATGCCTTTCGCTTTCTGTCTGTCCCTCCGTCATTGTTTTTACTCAATGTATGTATACCATTTGACAATCTAAGAAGTGAATTTTTTGATTGTGGTTTGAATTATCGTGCTCTGTGAATTTTTGCGATTGTATTATGGTTTTTTTATCGGGATTCATTTGCATTTTGCAGAGGGACAAAAAACCACGGTTTTGAATTGTTGAAAAAATTCTGCATTACGACTGCTGAAAATCTGTTTACAAATGGTTTATTCATAAATTCAAATGACTTTAAGTAGCCTCTTGTGAACTTTTTCGTAAGGAGTATAACGAAGCGTCAAAAATTGGATGGTGGCTACAAAAATATTTGCAGTGGGGACGACAACGGTACCTTTCCATTTTTGAAGTTCTTGTTTGCAGTTTAGCGTAAACGTTGTATGTTTTATGCAAAGAAATAAATGTCAGAAAAACATAAGTGAATCTTGCACTAGTACACAGAGCAGCCACCGCACACACGTGCACATGAATAATATTTATGTACCCAACGTTCTCTGCATTTTTCACCATTTGTTTTAATTTTTGGATTGGAATTGGAAGCTACAAAATATAAAGTTTCTCCCCCAGTAGGTAATGTATTGCATGTCCTTTCGCAGAATACGTAAACCAAGTCCACATAAAAAATAAGTAGGTAAGGAATGAACTGGTGAGCGTGCACATGTAAATATCAATCCTCGATACGATCGAAGCCCAATAAAGTCGAAATTCATACATTTTTTGGGAAAAGGATGAATTTGTTCTCCTTTGGGATGTGTAATTCGAATGATGTGGATAGTAAGTAGGATCCTTAGGTACTCGGCAAAAGTAGGATGTTATTTTTTTTACAAAAGTAGGCATTGTGAATAGGGGATATTTGGCTGCAGTGACAGTTATCCGCTCTAGTGTAACCAAAATTGAAAGGTCACATGAAGGAAAATATATATGAACACAACTCTCACGTATATTGCTAAACTGCTAAACCAAAGCAGAAAACTGTAAAACTTCTCAAATTACAAAATAAATGGGATGGGGAGAAAATAAGTCATTTTTGGGATGTACAAGTATTGTAAAAAAATCGTTCACATCAAACTAATTTCGGTTGGCGTCATCTTCAATATATTTTTTCGTGAGTTGGTTGAAGGCTGTGTGTGTACTATACTTACCGAAAATTTACTACGGTTGTGTGGGAGCTTAGAATGAAGGCCACGTGAGAGCTTACAGAGCTGTTTTTACAAAGATCGAATGATTTTAATACATAGTGAAATCATCACATCTCATACATTTTTCGTGTTCGTTGCTCCGGAAATGAAAGAAAGAGTCTTCTTTATTTCCACTGCATTTCCAATTTCATTTTGACGAACTTCATATAAAACTCGATCAAGATTTACATTTACCACAACCAAAGTGTGTGGCAAAGAGTAACGCTAGTGAACTATTACTGAAACGGGGATGGAAATTGTTGTGTAACGGTTATATAACAGGAATATTTAGGTTATAAAAATTTAGTAATGATTTTCATCTTTGTTATTAGATTTACTAAAACGAGTTTACAAGTGCAATGTATTCCCTGAAATGGTTATTAATTTGAGTCACTGAAATAAGATCCACACTTTAAGGTCCCTATACACTAAAATCCCCGTAAAAAATGTCCCCAGGAAAAAAGGTCGACAGGAATTTTTGATCGACAAGAAATAAGGTCGACTGTTTTTTTTGGTCCTGATACGTATTAATTTACATACAAGGCGCATGAAAATCCAACGATTTTTAGTCAGTGACCAAAACGATATAAAAATAGGTGCTCCGTTTTATCACCTGTGTGGTAATCCCAAGTTTTAGAGAATTTGCACCTCCGTTTGTGCTAGCTATGCTTACTATACAGTAGGTTTAGAATGTTCAGTCACAAAAGCAGATCTCCTCTCCTCAAATCCACTGAAGTGAAAGAAGAATAGTGGAAGTGAAAATGGAGAATGGAGAGAGAGAAAAAAACAGAATAAAATGGAAATATATGAGAGCAAAGTAGCGGTATACAAACGGTCGTGGTTACATAAATAAATGTGTGGAAAGGAATGTGCTTAGAAGGGCTCTTCTTCACACTAAATAACGAGGTTACTTTACGTGGTGCATATACATACATATATATCCATGTAACGTTTGTAATGCAACCAGTCCCCCATTTCTTTAGAGGAACGCAATGAAGCCTATGTTTGATATAATGGGAGCTGACTCAAATCTCTTTATCCGGGAATATTATTTCTGCATTAAATTAGGAAGGAAACTGTCTTTTAAAGTTTAATACGGAAATTTACAGCGATTTCTAAGATGAGATTCCATTAACCTCCTCGTGTCCTCTCCTTTTACTCCTCTGAATGAAATGTGATCCTACATTAAATCTTTAAATGAGCCAAGAACGACTTTTGAAGCACTGAAATTATGTGAGTGAGAAGTTCTTCAAATTGTTCTTGAAATGTTGAATGTATTTTAATGTTAATGTAAGACCTTAATGATCACCTTACCTTCGCGTAGCTTTTTAAGATCCTACATAATTGAAAGAATAAATGAATACCGTTTGTGTTAGCGCTGTTAATTTGATGAATGTCCATGAAAAGTGAAGAATGTTTACAACGGCATAATTTACTTGGAACCCTTAGAGGAATAAGAGTTTGACTGTATTTTCCTTTGTGAAGTATCACACTAATTAATTTATCGTTTGAACCTTTCTTTCTCTCTCTCTCTCTCTTCCTCGCCTCGCTTTCTACAAAGAAAGGTGAATGTGAAGAGGAGAAAGTGGAAATTAAGTCTTAATCTATAACTTGCTCGTTTGTACTTGATTGTCATGTTTTATGAGCAGCAATAAGGAGGCTAGAGCTACCCAACCTCTTCTGTGAAGAGCGCAGAGATTTTTCAACTCAAATTTGTTTGACTTAAGTATTTCAGGGAGGAAAAGAGAGCAAAGCAGGGGCAACGTAAGTAGTCAAGTCGGTGAAAGGTTATTGCTGTAATGCATGAGTATGTCCTGCAACGCAACCCACTTTCGCCCATCCATTGTCTATGCAAACAAGGCAAAAGGGCATGGGATTTTAGAATACTGCGAACTGGAGCAAGTCACTAGGCTTTTCTAGCTCTTGCTGTTGCTGCTGCTATTTCTAAGATAGAAAAGGAAGAAGAAATATGAGCTAGTGCTATGAAAAATATTGGAGAGAGGGAAATGAGTGAGCCCTTTATCATGACACTATTCTATTCCTCTTTACTTTGTAGTTGAGAAGAGGTGAGTTGGTTTTGCGTGGCTGTTGATGTGTATCATGCATACATCATCAACAGCGCGGCAGCATCAGTACCATCAGCATCATGCATCACTATGCAAAGAGGAGAAAAGGAGCTTAGGGTTTCTCTAGTTATATATAACGAGACAAGGGGTTTAATGATATATTAAATGTATATGGTTGGTTGATGGCGTGGTTTTTTTGCCAGATATTAAAATCTACTTTCCCTTTCACAGCGATGCAGCTGTTGTTGCTTAGACTGATGCAGCATTTCTGCTCCTGGCGTTTGTGCTAGTGATGACGATGGTGGTGGTGGTTGGTGGGGATGGCGATGATGATAATCATCTTCACGGTGTTGGTTTGAAGGCACTGATGGTGACCGTATATATACTCTTTGCGTGTGATGATGATGATGATGATGATGATGATGATGAGGAGCAGTAGTGGTTGGTTCCTTGCTTGCTTTTCTAAGCTTGCAGACAGTTTGAGCGTGATTTTATGTGTTTGAGTGCAGTTTGTGATGGGAAAGGAATAGTGGGAAACTGAAAGTGGTGCGGTGAGTGAAAAAGATTGCACATTCTCACTCGCTAAGCCAAAAAAAAAGCATGAATCCCTTCAAAAGTGACTTGGAAAACTATAGAGCGTGCCATATTTTGTTCCCAACATCAAGAACCGAGCTACAAGGAAAATATGCAAATGGTACCTACCACAAAATTCGTATGGTACACAGACTCAAGTGCACACGCACAGAACTACAAGCTTATAGGATGAAAAGGTTGGTTTTACGTTCTAGGAAACTGCTCCTCTAAATTCGTCGTGGTCGTTGTAATTCATTATTGACGTAAATTGTATCCGAATTCCAAATCCAAGTGCTTTAACTGAAGGTGACATCAACTGTTTCGCCTTGTCGTTGCTGTGGTAGCGCTACTTACAACATTTCCGAAGGTTCTTGTAACCAGAGTTAAAGCAATTACTTTGTTTATACAGTGAAAATCTCAAGAGCTGGAAACTTTCTCCAATTATTGTATTTTGTAGACAAAGTTGATGAATTTTTATTGCTTCCCTTTACCTGTGTAACCTGGAGGGAAAGCCCCATAATGATTTATGAGTTGGAATATTAAAAACAGCAGCTAGTCGATTAATGTTTTATGTCTAAACAATCCACAGCTTTACTTGTATGGACGGCGACATTACCAGAATTTTCTGTCCTACTTTCCCCCACAAAAACTTTCTACCATTCTAAAAACCGCTTTGGTGATTCCATATACGCATCCATGTCGCTTTCTCTTGATTCCTTGGGCATGAGGAGTGCAGCGTTTGCTCCTTTAGAGCAAAACTTTTCTCCTTTCTTCTGGACATAAATTTGGTTGCAGGTCATTATAAATGTTCTTACAAAAACCGCAAAACGAGGCCAACTAACTTTTGTCGTTGTCACTATTTTGCACCTCAATGAAGAAAGCATACAACATACACATACACATATTATACATAAGTCCTAACTTGGTTATGTTGATCAAGTCACTAAGAATCTACCAACTTTTATCTATGCCCACATCACGTTCATTCTACTTGGAAAGGGGTAGCTTATAAACTAAATTTCCTGTTTTTCTTGCACAAATTCCTTTGTAAATAAGGAAGATACTTCAAGACGCTTACCACATGTCATGTCCGTAATTTTTGGGAAAATAGTTTTCAAATTTTAAATCTAGATCATTATTGGAACCAACTAGCAACAACAACGTCCACATCCTCCCCCATTGTAAATGGGTAGTAGCATAAATATTATTAATACAGGAGAAAATGAGACTCATGAGAAGGCCGTTAACCAAACTTTATTTGTTACTCACACATCTACTCTCCAAATCACCTCTAGTTTCTTGTGGTTGTGAACAGTAGAGAAAGTATAGAAAGGGAAAATTCTGCATACAAAACAGTAACATAACTTTTAAATAAATCATTAGGAACCATACCAATGCAGCCAAACTAAAGAGTTGTAGGTACGATGTCCGAACGTCCGTAATGTAATACACTAACCCTTGGCCATCATTATCTAGCTTTATTACTTCCACCATTATACATGAATATATATCTTGTGTGGTTTGAGTTCTTCCTGGAGATACGTTGTTCCTCTTCCTAGTACGCATTAAAGAGAGAGAGAGAGAGAGAGAGTAGCGAGTAAAGGAGAGTGGTTGTAATTGGAATGGGACTCTGTAACAGTGACCTTTTTCTACTCTGACTCATCCATTCACCTTTTTTTCTAAAATTTATGATTTCTAATGGGCAATGGAAGCTATAGGTTTTGTTATATTGTTCTATAACACTTAAGTCTCAGAGAAAGCTCCTTTTCTCCCGTTTTCTCGCTATGTTAGCATCATGATGATGATGATCATTACATGTGCCTTTTATACGGGACTCGAGTTTTTCTTTCAAAGAATCCCTTCCTTCCTGTTCACGTTCTCGTCGCTCTACTCTTTCTCTCTCTCTCCCATTTTTTTACCTGCAAGCATCAGCAAGAAAATGAAATTATCAAGATTATGAGATGTAGTAGAACTAGAAGAAAAGGGGGGAAAGGAAAAGAGAGAAGGGATCGACTTTCTTTTGAAGGTAAAATGGTCAGCAGTAGTTTTGCCCTTTTCTTCTTTCTCCACTATTATTATTATTATCATTGTCATCATCCCATCCTAATCTTGGGGGAAAACCTGTGGACGTCGAATCGTTTATCTTTCTGCCGTTTATCCTTTTCTTTTCCCCCGTCTTTTTCCCCTATCACGAACATTGTAACATTGTAATTTATATAATCGTACTCTCCATCACTCAGTCAGTCGCATATTATTAATACTATCGTGCAAAGATTACATACTTATATTTCCAGTTGGCTCTCGTTTCAAAAAAAAAGAAAGGTAATCCTTTACGCTTGAGGTCCCGTGAAGCAGCATAATGTCTTTTGTGCAAGAGGAGAAAAAGAGACTACATGAATTCATAACTATGTGCAGATAGTTCTACCTTCTTTCCTAGAATATTGCTATAGATATATTGTAGTAATAAATGAATGCTTTTAGAACTTATACTCTCCTCCCCATCTCGTTTTCCGCTAGTCCCATACCGTCTGAAATATAGTAAACGCTACAACCTATTCTTCCAAATATCTACAAATGAAGCCCACTGACTTCAAGGAGACCGTGTCGAATCAGATTTTTCCTTTCTTCTATTCTGAGAATCTAAAGATGACTTTAAAGAAAATCATTATACATAACATAAGTATGAATATGAAAGTGCATGGTTGTGTTCAGATTTCACTAACTTAATGGGCTAAATGCTCCCTATCTAACTTTCTTTTTAAAGGCTGATTTTTCCTGTGTTTTAGAAATGAATAAAAGGTTTCTTAGGAACTGCTAAACCATGCGAAAGTAAAACATTTCTTATATTTCCCTGATGCTTACAACGATCCTTGGTATAATGTAGTTATACTTAAATTACGAGAGGGAAACCTTGCGTGGAAAGTAGAAACTATGAGACAATAATAATCCTTCTTCAAAATGTTACATATTTTTGCCTTTGCATTAGCAGAAAAGAGTTTTTCTCGTCTTCTCTTTTCTCACCATCCATCCGATAATCTTTTTGAACTGCGATACATTTTATGTTGTACATGTAAACTTGACGCTATATGGAAATGTGATGGTGAGTTGTGTGTAGTATAACGAGCTGCGACAAAATGTCAGAGCCAACTCTTAAAAAATCACACACAGAGTCTTCAAAATGGTGAGCCAAGATTGAGAAAGACTTTCATATTTATTGTGTGGTTGGAGTGTCGTTGTGGTGTAAACTGGAAACAGATTGTGGCTTGATGTGACTGTGAGTCAGGCAGTTGATGTGCATGTTTATGGCAGACGCACCGGAGGAGATTGTGTGCTCGGCTTGATCAAATGATCATTATTTGTCTATTCATTTGTTTTTCTTCTTTATCTGTCGATCGTTTTTTTCCTCTCTCTCTCTCTCTTTCGTTTTCTGTCTTCACCACTGCTACTGTTTCCTCCAAATCCCCGATGAGTAAATTTATTACACCATGAGAAAGCACATCCACAATCTCCTAAGGATACATAAAAAAGGAGTTTATGATGGTTGAGTTCAGCGAGCGGAAATGAAGAAGGAAAAATGCTTTGCTATTTCCTTCCTAACCGGTGCTTACATCTGCTCTTGCTTTCACTCTCTCTCTCTCTCTCCCTCTGTGTTATTATTCGTTTTCTCTTTCGGAGAAAGACTTTAGTTTTCCTTCATTTCAGTCTCACTTCCTTAACGCTTCAAATGCTATTAACTAGGCTCGTTCGTGTACAAAAAATAACTGAGAGAGAGAAGAAGAAGAAGGAAAGAGTAAAAAAACCAGCTGATAAGAGCAATATTTTACTAGAGTAACAAACATGCAGTAAATCATTACATGTTCAGTTTCACTGGCTGAACAGACTCTCACTCCAATATAGACATGGTTAGAAATATTGGACGTTGGAAGGATTCGAACCCGATTTTTTGCAGCTAGTCAAACGTAGAGATATGCTTGACTTTATGTCTATAAAATATATAAATGTGATGTCAAGATATAGGTTTCCTCTTTCTACCTCTCCGTCCAATATCTTTTCCTATGTGTGTGTCCTTCCATTTGGCTGACAGCGAGTGTCAGATTGCATTGAGCAGGGAGCACACACATCTTTGTATAAACACCGAAACTACAACATTCATTTATGTTTACAAGCAGTTTGTCTCAACAAACAAGGATTACCTATGTTGATACCATCCAAGATTGCTTGTGAAGTCGAGCTTTTAAAACTCCTTCTTCCTCCACTGGTTTAAGCCGAATAGTGAAGTGTCATAGAGACATACACTTATACGACAGCATTTCATCTTCGACGTTGGATTTAATGAAGGACATGGGTAAGCCCACAAAGAGGAATTTACGGGGAAGCTTCCAGTATATGGCCATTTCCGAAAATTAATCATTAACCTAAGCACCAGGATCAAAGTAATTTGCACAAAAAGGACCTTGGTATTAAAGCACGTAGTTGGCTCTTGTATTCTGTATTCGTCGTCTCTCCAAACATGGGCAATGGGAAAGCAAACACAGCTTTCTTGCTAGAATTATGGAGTATCATTCCTCTTTTGTGTAGTGCTTAGGAATCGGCATGTTGTATAAGTTGTTGATGTATTATCCAAATTTAAGTTTTTTTTATATATGCGTACATCGAAAAATATTACAAAGTCATGTTTTTAGGGCAAGGTAATTTCCTCTCATAGACAAAAGCAAGAGGAAAAAGCTTAAGTAGAATTCGCTATACTTAATTAAGAGAAGTTATTGTCCCCTTAAAAAAATCTTTGTACAGGAAGCGATGTGAAAACTTGCTAAGCAAATCTTCTCTTATTCAACATTTTTGGACATTCAGTCAAGAGCAAGTTAAGATAATTTAGTTTTCAAAGCAATCACAGTTTAAAGTAGAAAGGCACGCCCGAATAAATATCCTTGCGTCAAAAATGTACATATACTGAGTTTCCGCTTGAGTGTGACTTCTCAAACGGTGTAAAGTTCTTTAGATTGTGTACTTATTTATTCAAACGTTTCATACGAATGTGTGTACCTATGTACGTTAATAGGAAAAAAACCTAGCATATAGAAAAGTTTGTGTTGGCTAAAAGACTTTCAGAGACTTGACTGGTGGCGTGTGGAGTATTATGAAAGGGAGAGTGAAAATCAAGTCAATTCAGGAAAACTGCTTACTGGAGCATTTCCTCTTGCTATTTTCTCGCACTGTTTTTCCTCTCTCTCTCTCTCTCTGCCTTTTAGATGAGATGAGGAGACTACTGATGACAATGATAATGATGATGATGACTTCGGAACTACTATATCCTTTATGTCTTTTCTCTCATGTTTTTCGTGAAGAGGATGGAAGCTGTCGTAGCACATAGCTATGGATATTACGTGGAAGTTAGCACACAACACTACTTTTTCTCTGCAGCATCATTTTCCTCAGTCACCAATGCACAAACAGACAGGACGATGGTAAAAAGCGATTTTTCTCCTCTTTTCCGGCTCGTTTTCTACTCCTTATTGGTTAAAAAGGAGTGGGGGGAAATGGTGGAAGTACACGTACAAAAAATTTGTAATTTGTGAAATTGTGAGCCTCACGTAGATGATAATTTTACGTTATATGTATGGAGTATGATTATGTTCATCGTCATTATCAATACTTCTTTCCTAACCAGAGCAATGCAATGTTATCTTGTTGAAAAATGGTTATGATGTTTACCGCCATAAATAATGAAGGTACCTTGCACTAAAATGCTTCGTTTGCTCAAAACATTCACAACAAAATGATGATATGTAAACTCTCTTTTCCCTTTCATCCTAAAATATGTATATAACATTGTCGTCCCTACTCTTTCCGCTTACCTTGTCTACCATGGTCAAATTTTATTGCCAAAAATCTCATGCTAATTAGCATTTCGTAGGAGTAGAAATAGTTTAAGTTTTGAATACCAGAAATGTTGTTGTAAAATATGTTATTCAACCAACCATTCCTAATAATGCTGTTGCTTTTAAAAACAATGAGAGAAATGTATTTGGTAATAAAAATAGAGAGATAGATACTTGGTCGTTATCATTATTATTAATATTGAACAAATTCCAGTCGGTGGAGCTACGATGAATGACTTAATCTGTATTGTAGTACTTTTAAAAAGGATGCCACAAATGTATTTTAGTTCGGCATTTGCTACTCTACTACTTCCATTATGAAACATAGTGTGGGAGCTAATTGCTTGTGTACATATTTTATGAGAATACGGCAACCATTATATGAAACTAATTTGGATTACATTCCATGAAAAGCAGGAAAAAAATGTGTTCTCGTTTGCAAAAGGCAGAAATCAAAAACCGCTGTTGAAAGATACTGCAGTCATTTTGCTGCGTGAAATAAGCTTGGGGATTGGTGGCTCTATTGAGGTATACTACTCGCAAAAGATTAAAGCTTCCTTTCCCCACTAATCCTCACCGTTAGTACAAGACTGCACCACATTAGACCACAAGATTTCTCTTGTGTTCCCATCTACAAGTCTATTTATCCCTGCACTTTACTATAACCGGAAGAAAATAGAAATAAAAGTACGGAGGTGGAAATACTTTGTCCTCCTTTCCAGGAATACATGGGAAAAGAGACTGGTTTACTACCAAAAAATAACGTAGACATTGGGGAAATTGACTAGACGAGATGGTATGAGACAATTTATTGGTAATTTCTGCCTCGAATACAAAAGCTAACAGACCATTGCATTAGATACTCACTCCCAAAATATTTTCACCCCTGAAAATTTGCTGCTACGAATGTTGGTGTTTGATCTATGTCAGAAATTGAGGTAACGTTGCTATGATATCATGAGCTACATTGGTTAGGTGAGAAATAACGGATTCATCACAGGGATTTTTATGAAATAGCAGCAGTATCTCACACCGCACCACGAATTGATGATGGCTTTTGCTGACTCCGTTTTCTGATTGACAATAACACCAAGAGAAAAGAGAAAGAACGACGTAAGCACTGACTGACTGTCAGTCATGAAACACAAATGAAAGTCCACACTCTCAGTTTTCCTTAGATCTTGCTATTATCAAATCAAGGACGACCGTTAGCTTTGTACTTTCTACTCACCCATACCAACTTATTAGGAAAGTGAGTAACCTCATAATATGATTGATTGAGGTTGGGGAGAGCACACCGGTACATAACAAAAAAGGGGAAGAAATTAGACCTGAATTAAGACCCAAAGAGCGAAAACAGATAACGGAAATTGAGTAAAACCAATAAGCACGTGCATTCCATCCCATGCATTTCAGTCCATTTGATCTCTTTCAGGAGAGGAGAGCTGAATGTGCTCAAAATAAAAATAACGAGTAAAAGAAAACGATACCATGATTTGCTTTACAAAGTACAACTCAACCTGCTTTTATACCAACCAAAAGTATTTTATTTTGTAATGACTTCTTGTTAATTTAATTTCGTTTGATCAACCTTACCATGTTCCTATTTTCCGCATCATGGTTGATCAGCATTCAGGACCAGTGGCTGAGCCATTCCTCATGTCAAGTTCATGTGACGAAAAGATTGTTAGCACTACTATCCATGTATTATTCATTTTTACTGCAAAATGCAGAGAGGCGCAGTGAACTTGATATAGCTACTTCATCTTCATTGTGTTAGTTAAACCTTTAGTGATCCTGCGGTATTTGATTTGGTGAAAAATAGGCACATCGTTTGATACTACAATTCCAAATAGGTATAAATGAAACCCGAAGTGAGGAGTACAGTGAAACCAAGCAAAAACAAGGCCATTTTGCAATCAGCAACTAGCAACATGATAGCTAGCACAGATATACGACCAAAAACAGGAAGGAGCCAAACCGTTTCTTGGAAGCGGAATGGTTGTGCCACTACCATCATATTAGAACAAGCCTTACCACCACATACCGTGTAAATGTTGGCATAACGTGATGAAAGTGTTGTAAGTATATATACTTACGTATTTTCATGTGTATCAGAAAATAACTCGCGTTAACCTTAACTTCATGCTGCAGATCTGCCGAAATACTTGTATGGTATGCAAGAAATGATGCGGTGTGTGTGGTATTACTTAAGTTGGTAAGCTGACTTGAAGTTTGCTGACTACTTGTACCTTTTTTTCGCCGTCTTGTTTCATACTCCCTTGAGATTGATATTGTTCCTGGATGGAGTTGTGCCTCACCATCATTTCACCACCAATTTCAACCAGTCTTACACCATATATATATATATTTATATAAATAAGCACGTTTACAATATGACAAAGTATCTACATCATCAACAACCCCGCAAAGTTATGGCTAACCGACTTGAAACCACCTTCGTGAAAAGTATCATGTGTATGAGTAATATTTTGTGAGGATGCATCATATCATATCAAGACCACAAATATTTCGGCACCTCAAAATTTGAAGTAGATGTAGAGGACAACTCTTGATTTCTAAACCCACTTGCAAAAGTCTCAGAAAGGGGTAGAAATGAAACTGTAGCTACACTACTAATCTCTTAAATCTATCTGAATGCAGTTGAACCATAAAATGAATTCCGGGAAACTCCATCAGCTAAACTCTAAACTATTGAAGATGGCAATGGGGCATCGTGAGATTTTAGTGATAAAATAAGACCTCTTCCATTTGATTGTACTCCTGAAAAGTTTCTATCCTTTTTTCAATTTCTTATCAATTTTTACTTCTTAGATAAACTCTCAGATCCACAAACCCAATACCACACTGCACAGTCGTAGAATCCTCTTCCAAGAAAAGAAACAAACAAAAGTGGGGAAAAAGAAAATGAAAGCATTGACTGTGATCACGCTTAGCAGCAATCACTGATAGCTCTAAGAAAGAGTGAGTACTTTCTGATCTGATAGCATGCCACTCCACATCACTGCTGATGTATAAATACTGGCGGGCCTAATTCAACTGATCCTGGATTCCAAGTAAAGTGTACGGGCAAAGAATGAACTTACGTGTTGGGCAAAAAAACCAAAAGAAAGGGAAAGTACAATAAAGAGAGCGATCAAGAAATGAAAAGAAAAGAAGGGCAACGAGAATTAAAGGATTCGGAAAGTGAACAAGCAAGGCAAGACACCGTCATCCATAAATAGACTATGGTATTGAGGTTTTGAGCTAGCAATCACAATAAGAACACTAAGTATACAGAGAAAAAGAGCAGTGCAGTGTATTGATACAGTGCATATTTTTTTTATACTATTCCATCCACAATATGTGTAAAAACAGCAGATGACGAGGTTAAAGTTTAGCTTGCATTTGAAAAAAATATCAAGTAAGTAAACGACTTTAAGAGATTTCTTACTCAAGGTTCATGTTACCTAAGAGAAGTGCATATTTGTAGTATTAACGTATAAAACTACCAAAAACTATACCTACATTTCCAAATATATCACTAGAAATAAAGGTACATCGAATATACGTTAGAAGAATTCACCAAGACGTGTAAAAAATGCTAATATTACATCTCCAACTGTTCTCCTTTACTCTCAAGAAAAANAGAAAAATCATATTGGGTATTATTATTATGTGCATGTATATATCTTGTGAAACCACAAGGAAAATTTATATAATGTATTTACCTGCATTTTATTCAATATTGGCAGTGTTAAAAACACTGCTCACACGCTACACACCCAACCATTTTTCGTTGCTGTAACAGTGTACTTCCACTTAGCTCCTGGAAAGTAATACTAACTTGGTTCGTTGGAAGATTGGAAGTTGTACATAATTGTGTGTATTGCAGATACTTTCAGCTTCGTTGACTTTCCCCTTTTTTAAACAGTAGCTACGTAAGGGAAAGCAAGCAAGGGGCATATTTCACTTGTAACAAATTCATTTCATCCTTTTGTTAAAGATATCAACTTTTTTTGGCAGAGGGGAAGAATGACTTCATGTCCAAAGATAAATATGAAAATTAATATATAATACTTAGAAGTAAGACGAAACTGACTTGTCGGTTGGAGAGTAGTTGTGCATGATGGAGAAAGTCTATTCTATATAGCTTGTGCATTCAATTGCTTCTGCTTTCTTCTCAGCTCTTGCCTCGTTTACTAAGAGAGTATATGTATCAATATCACTGCCCTACATTTTTTTGCGGTGATGGGTAGAACAGCTATAGTTTTGCCACAGATTCATTTCATCGAAACTTGTAAATCTTCCAACAGTATTTACTTTCTTTTACTTTCTCAAACTCTCGCTTGCTTAGCTAGCTTTTGTAACTCCCTCTTTGTATTCTGGTGTTGTGTTTCCATTTCCTGTGCTAGCTCATTTATTTATTCACTTAACTACTAGTCTAAGTCAATAAGGAGATATGTGGCGGGGATGCTGGAAAAGTGGGGCAGTGCTTAGTGCTTAACGGTGCCTTACATTTTGGTTTTGCCGTCTCTTCTGCAACGTTTATCGGAAAAACAAATAGAGGAAGCTAATACAAGCCAAGGTCATTATTACCTACATGAAATTTTATTCACTCTTTTGGTAGTGATGAATGCAGTTTCCTTGCAAGAAATGCTTTGAGAACTATACAATATAAGTAGTTTCTCCTAAACGCTATAATTCTGAAGGATCTACTAGTAACACAACTTTAGCGTTGCAGTTCCTTTTCGGAATGAGGTCCTAATTTGAAATTACCAAAGGATTTTGTTTTCAAAGAATTTGTTATCCCCGTTTTGCAAGGAGATTATGGTGTACAATGAAGTTGTTCAAGGTTGTTGAGCTACAAACAAGATTTAGGTAGTAAGTACCCTATTGATTTAAACAACCACGTACGAAGTACAACACGTTTGTTCTCAGTTAATCCTCCATGTGATTTGACGCTTAGATTGGTTTTACTTCGGGGTCGTTTATTATTCCATTAAAAGAAATGTAGAAACTGAGTTAGAAACACTACTTGTGTTATGATGGCGAAAATGTTTTTCTGTAATGAGATGCAGTATCGTTACACTAGAATAAAAATGCATTAGGAAGGTTTTACCTCAAAAGAATAACATGTTAATCAGCAATATTTAGATAAGGGTTGTACCATATACGTAGTTATCAACGCTATAAAAATTACAAATTTACAAAAGAACATTGATTGTATTGTATATTTTATATAAAATGACGTTACAGTAGTACTATCATTTATCACTGACCAATAGATGCTTATATTATTATCTACCTAAAACTTGATTCGGTATTCCGCTTATCTGTCTGCGAACATGAATCTCGGAAATTAGTGCACCGATTGACTTTAAAAAATAAGTTTAAAGAAATTTCAGATCTGTGGACCCCTTGTGATCCGAGATATGTGGGTCAAAATGTTACATGCCTTCTAAATGGCAACAAATCTTTCTCATCCATTCTCATACAGAACCAACAGTTGTGGGGTGGGGGTAAAAGTAGCATGTATTGAATATCATTTTTTTCTTTTCTGGTTGTCAACCTGAAATCCAATGTTACTATTTTTAATAATCGGTCAAAAACGCTTTCAGTGGATGCCGTTCGTAACTATAATATAACCGTGTTATGTGTCTGGATTATATAAATATCTTTAGAAGCTCGGATAGTAGCCCAGCTTGATAAGGCGTGAGGGAAAATCCCCTACTGACTTTTTAATGATGTGTTGTGACGTAGTTTTGGGGTGGACGAAGTGAAGCTGAAAATATGCCTCGATATTACGTATTAAAAAGCTACGATGTAATCCAGACCTTACAAAATATGTCGGTTTTATTACTTTGATGAACCTCGAATCCCTTTTGATGGTGACGAAAATATTATGCTTGGATCTCCTTTCTCGGCTTTATTATAACAAACTGCTAATGTAATTCAAAAGCAAATGAACACATAATGTGTTTGAGAAGCAAATATCAAATCCAGTTGTAATTACGTCTACGTTTCAACATTCTCATCAGTTAATTACCTAGTTCATTTGTATTTACATCAAATAATAATAATAGTATACATAAGACAACTCTGAGCGTTTGTATCCAATATTTACCAATCAATGCATTGTTCTAACGTAACCGTATAATCAATATTTTAGTTTGGAGCTGCTTTGCTTAATTTAATTACATAGTTAAGCTTACAAAGTGATGTAATGTCTAATCCTGGTACTAAATTTGTTTTTACAGGACGAAAGTTGCTGCGGCTCTGCTCAACAAGCACTTGCAAATTAGCGAAATTCCTATTACAGTACAAAATAATTCTTCAAGTAAGTCCATGTTCTCTACTTAAAATACATAATGTGCTCATTAAAATGTATGATCCATCTTCATCGTGCATATTTTGCATACCACGTGCTCATTACATGATTATGGGGTAAATGACGTTGGTGCTGTCTATCATGTTAGTTTGGTACCTCCCTTTTACTTTGTTTAACTTAAATGACGAGCCGTCTATCCCAATTAATGCCTAATACACGAGCATTATTATCCATTCTTTGAAATTTCTACTGCTAACGATTAGTTTCCAGTGAAAATACACATGTAAGGAAAAACGAATGATCAAATTTTTTAATAAGTGTTGATAACAGATGTCTAGAGCTACACTTGCAAGTTTTGTAATAGAATTACCAATTAAAAAGTATTTTGAGGGAAAGTTCGCATTTTGCTTTCACTTGTACTACCCCATCAACTAAATACATAGCTATACGGCTACTGTTGTCAGCAACACGATCCTTTCTAATCACAGTTATCAAGCATAAAACATGAAGCAAAGGCTCACCAAGTATTTCAGAAATTCCTCAAAGTCTTGCTGATATTGCGTGGGTTATAAAATGGCTTCATTTTGAAATTGCTTTTGATGGATGTGTGTATAACCACAACTCCATAAAATAGCTTCTGTTCAAAGTTGACGCAAGCCCTAATTTGTGTAATCCATGTTCTCATCCGTATTTACAAGGAGCTAAACGACGACACAAAATGTGACGGAAAAGCCAACACTATTTGGAACGGTACCTTGGGGCACACTACTATACTTTTTGTTTCCAGTATAGACACCCTAGTACATGAGTCAAACGCCTACGCCTCACCGTGGCAGTCATGATAAATACATACATATCAGCAGTCCTACTTCAATAGAAAAATGATTTGTATGAAACAGTCAAAAAAAGTGACGGCAGGGATATTATACTCAGGTGTGAAAGACAGCGGCTACACGATATCCAAACTGAGTGATGAAGTGCGGAGATATTTGTGACAGTTGAAGGATACACGGATGAATGTTGGCTTTGATGATGACTATGACATACTTATCTGCATTTGAGATGTTTACCTCATAGTTCACGAAAATTATATAAAAGTATGACTCTGTATAAGGGTTATGTACTTTGATGCAGGAAACCACAAACATCTATACCCCTTGTCATAGTGATCAATTCAGAAACTAACAGCATGCTTACTTTTATAGTCTGATAGCTAGAATCGCCTCAAGCATATCCGGATTTATTTTGTTGAAAAGGGAGGAAGTAGGACGGACACTGAAATGAAATCCCAGATATTGAACTACTTATTTACACAAAATTGAGGGAACTTCTGTTTTTAAAACGATCCGTCTATATTAGTGTACTACTATTGACTTGACTATCGAAGTAAATGTGCATATATTACAACGTACAAGGGTTCTTGTGAATGCTCTGCTTTTTTCGGATGATGTCCAGAGAGACAGTGATATTGACTTCAGTACAAGTTTTATATATACTTAGAGACTTTTAGTTAGGGGTATTCCAGGAATCTAACACAATCTTTCAGTAGCAAAATTCACTCGATTTTGACCAAATGTATGTACGATTCATCATGCACTTTTTTGAGAATCTTAAAAAGGAACACAAGGGTGGAAAACAATTTATATCTACGTACTGGGTATTGTGGTTCAAAGTATGTAGGCTGTGCAAGTCTCGCAGTTTCAGCTACAATAGTTTACTATCACTCCTCAAGTGTAATTTACATCCTTAGGCTTTATCATCACAATTTGCATGTTACGTTCAGTCATCATCCAAAAGTCCTCTAAAGGTAAAGGCTTAGCTGATACATGAAATGATAGCGAACCAAAGTTGGAATTAATATCGGAGTTGATTTAAGAAACAAGATTTAATATAAGTCTTTTGTTACAACGGTATTTATACCTTTATACTTTACTCTATTTCCCGTATTAAAATCACACATCGCCATGCTGTGAAGGATGGGTTGGTTAGCATTGCAAACAAACAAATTATCAAAGGACTCCAAGATTACAAACTGTTGGTTTCATTAGCCCGTGTAATCAAAGAAGTTGTGTAGATAAACTCTGGATTCCCTTAAACCATTCCCTTGACCGCGACATTCTGAATAGTTAATATATTTTGGGCCTGCAAAGAGTAATGAGGATCATGTAGATCATGATGACGAGGCT
>JAANSM010000239.1:0-35416 GCA_036850725.1 Orchesella villosa | reverse complement strand
AAAAAAACTAAATGCTCAAGCAATAAAATTTATATATAATATGCCCATAAAACGCATGTTGGGAACTAATGAGTTAATTAATCAAGACATATATATATATATCTTCACTATAATAATGATAATTAGAACAATAATAATTACACGACTCATATGCTTTGACTGTCGTCCCATGCTCGCGTTTCTGTTGTTTATGTAGACATACTGGCTCTCTATATTTATATGAGTATAGTCTCATCATATCATCATCATAACACTATCTTCCCAATTTTTCTGCCATCATCGCCACCACCACAACATCAAGATTATCAAGAATGTATTATATACTCATTCCTACTAAGTGTGTACAGTTTTTTTTCTAAAGTAATGAATATATGTTTGTGTGCACGAAATGTAGTGTAGAAGTACTAATAATAAGTATCTTGTCTCTTTAACGTCTTCTTCTGCCCATGTGTGCATATAATAATATTCATATTTATCCATCATCATCAACATCATCACATCACATCAGAGAAGCATAATATAAAAATGTATATATAGATGCGCTCACGCTTTCTCACAAACGCACATGTAAAGTAGCCCCTTTTTACACAACCACACACACAATTCGTAGTAGTAAAAATAAGTTTCATCATGAAGGACCGATATAAAATGAAAAGCAAAGCAGTTCAAACGCAAACACACCGTGTGTATGTATATATATATAATCCTCTCTTTTGCCAACACTACACCCATAAATTTTAGCTCAATTATTTTAATTTATCTTGAGTAAGCAAAAACCTATCCGCAATGAAATGTGTGTGTGCGAAAAGCCGACGCAGTGGCGAACAAAATGCATGCACAAGTATATGAGATTCAAGCAAACTATCTCTCTTTTCTCCTCTCATGCATTCAATTTCAACTACACCACCACACACTCAATCATTTTTATTATAATGTTTATATATGCCTACTTGCTGCACACTACACAATAGTATGTATTTTATGTGTATCATATCAAGACAGTTTTTCTTCTTTGCACAGAACCCTTCATTCAAACAATTTCCTACTTCTAGAGCATAAAATGAAGATGTACACTCAACATACGAAACTAACTACACAAAATATCTTGAAAAGATCGCCTTGAAAAGTCATAGAGAAGCCTGTTTTTCTTTATCATAGCAATTATTCCCTTTTACTCTACATTCTTTCCAACACGTTAAGATAGTAATGATATAGTCATAAATCGCATTAACTACTATCTTGAGTATAATAGTAATGTGGTAGCGGTAGCAAACATTTGAGTATAATTTGAGATGCATGATGGCAAATAATTTTAGCGGTTATTGCTTTAAAAGTCTACTTAAAGTGTGAGTGTGTGTGTGAAGAAGAACCTATTCATTTCATTAATTAATTATTTGCTAATTACTCTATCAGCAAATTATGAGGATCTGGTTAGGAAGTGAAAAAAGTGGCAAATATTATTTTTGATGATGGCAATAATTGGCAGATGCAATTCTCATAAATCAAAGTTTTTTTAAACAATTCACGTGCAAACTTTAAGTAATAAATATATTGCCAAAAAAATGCTAACTGGGTGCAAAAAGATTTTTTTTCAAATCATAAATTTTGTTCGCCATACATTGCTAATTGAGCTTGTCAATCGTCCTTTCCAATACTTCATTCAACATGGTGGTGATGGTTGTGATGTGCTTGATGACGCATTAAATTAAATAGCTTCAGCTTCTGCTACCACACAACTAGAACAATTATATGAAAACATGATTTATGAACTTGTCAATTCCTATTATTACAAAGTTGTGTGCTGAGTTATAGGTAATTTACCCTCCGAAAACAGCACGTTCGACTATATGTAGTTTAGTTTTTAAGTGTAATAATTATGATTGCTAATTAAAAATCAATTACTAAATTTTGAACAGCTTGAATACATAATATATTACTGCACGGAATGCTTAACCTTTTACGGAGGAATTATATGAAAGGAATGTATAATACTATGCTATGTATATGCCACTACCGCGATGATTTTGAGCATAAGTAGTAAAAGTAGTCGTAACAGTAACAGTATATAGTCCTGTGAATATTGGTGGTGGTGGTTTGGTTATATGTGGTTTAATTATACAATAAAACAACTCATTAAACGCCCACACGCATCACATTAATTACATCATTTTTAATCATATTTACTTATATATTTATATATATGCTCATATATATACTTGTAGTAGTGATTTTTTTGAGTGTGTTTGTTGTTCACACTCAAAAATTATAATCATAAAAATGTACACAAGAAAATTATATTTATATTATATGTATGAAATGAAAGGGAGAGAGAGATATATAGGGGCAAACCAAAAAAAAACAAGCAGCAGGTATAGTCTCTATACACATACGTAATTTGTATAATATACTTTAATGTGTTATTCCACTACATAATAATATTTAATATTAATAATTAATAACACAGTTTGTTTTACATTGGAATGAGAGGATAAAATGTTTGTTTTTCTTGTAATAATACTTAAACGGAATGATGTTGTTGATTATATATGATGATGATGTGTGATGTGTGTGATGATGATATGCTAATAAAAAATTAAATGTAGTAGCACTTACCATAATTATAATAATATTAAAGGGTAATTGATAATATTCGGAATTGAAAAGGATTTTTTATCGCTCATTTGATGTTTAAAACAAAAATTAAGTAGATAAGTATAATTTTTGTGTAGCTTGTTATCAGCTATATATACTTTTATATATTGGTTGGAATCGGATAGTTGAAATGTAAATGTGAAGTATGAAGTATCAATGGTTTGAATTTTTTTCTCGCTTTCTCAATATAAAAACCTGTGGATGCATCAGCTTTTTCCTTTAAAGACTGATTTTACCCGTTTTTGTTGATATCAAACGTTTTCTCTAGTTTAAATTGGCATTATATAGTAATATAATTATGTTTGGATGAATGCAAAATAAAAATTTGAAACTAAAAACCGGGATTTAATAATTCCTTCTTATGTTTTTTGTTGCTGTTTCTGGATAAAAAGTTAACAAGATGATATCAAAATTAGTTGTGATGCGCTGCGCTGCAGTAAAGAGTAATAAAATGTTGTATATAGTAGAGAATAAAAAACAACAGGAATCATTGACCATGCCTCTGCTTTTATGCATATTATATTTTCTTGATTATTAATACCAACAATCACCTTAAAACTAGACCATTTAAAATTGTAAAGTTGTTGGTTTTTTACGTGTATGTAATATGTCATATAATATGTTTATATATATGTAGTGTATGTAGTCTGAAAACTAACTTGTATGCCTATAGCTATATTATATGTATAGTATGTAAGTTTAACTAGCGATAAGTATATATATGTATACGATGCAAATATTTTAGATTTATGTATTTAAACTTTCTATATTCTATATGTATATTATATACTGTTCTATACTATTTAATAAATGATTTTAATTTTTTCTTAGGAACCACGTGCCCGTCTCTATGTTAGTAGCGAGTGGTCTTGATGATACCAATGATATTGGTACGGCTGATGACCCACAGGAATACCCGGATGTGGAGGTGGATGATGAGGTGGAGGAGCCTGAGGTGCGGGCGGTTGATGTGGACCACCTTTCACTTCCCACGGGGACACAGGCGACGAACAACTTCCCTGTAATTATTCAAAAAAACAAAAAAGAACGTTAGCATGTTTTGTTTCTACCAATGTTGGTTTTTTGTCAGGCTTTTATTTTCTCCTCACACATTTAAAGCCAACATTGAACAAAATATTCGTGTTAGAAAAGAAAAGGGGTGATTGTGATTGTGATAGGCACACAAGTACGAGAAAGGAAAGGAGTTTTGGGAATCGTAAATATCTTATATTGACAATGCAAAAGTTTTGTTACATGTCAAGTCAAATGTTTTATTCATTGCAGATTTTGACAGGCTACATGCAAAACAGTTTTTGAATCTCAGGAAATATTAATGAAGTCTTTGTACGAGTCCACAAATTTTTATTGGGGCGATATATATACACCTTAAACTGCGCATCATACACACACACACACACACACCATACACCTATTAGTTATGATAATGATATGCAGCGTAATTAACAGCTTACTCCTACTCCTTTTCCTCATTTTTCTGGAGTTGACAACCTGAATATAAATAGAGGAGGGGAACTTGAGAGCACTTGAGCAACTTAATTTTTGAGCTGCTTATAATTACATTCACTGGTATTTGCTCTTTTTAAACGGACGCAATGCACGTGCAGATTCTAAATTTCTTTTTAAAACAGCAATTTCATATGCATAAAAGATAGCAATATTCAACATATAGCATAACTTTTGAAAGGAAAAAATATTCTTTTTTGTTTTCATTTTCAAGGAACACGAAGATGCTTTATGATGACAAAGTGCAGAATACCTAATCTAATGCACTTACATTGCTTCGTCATGATTATTAGATTGCGTAAACTATTATCCTGTCATTACTCAAAAAAAACTTTTCCGAATAACATCAGCTATAAGCACATTTCTTTTTTTTCAATTGCAGCTCTTTATTCATTCATGGTAGAAAAAAATTAACGGAAATGGTGTGGTGAAACAAACTTTTGTGCGGATTATTTACGTATGAGGACTGAATGACTGAGGATGATGATAATGATGAGTCAATTCTAAATACGTAATAAAAAACCATATTTGCACTTATCCTTCCTTTCGTGACAATGGTGGAAGGTGAACTGACTAAATTTAGCGCACATTCCATTTGTGTAGTTGTGTGCCTTAATTCTTGTATGAATCTGAATGAAAGTTAATAAATGTATGAGTTATGACATGAGTTTAGATCTGGATACTACGTACTTGCATGAAAAGTAAGCAACCCTGCCTTCGTTTCGTCAGTCATTCAAACTGTTTTCATGTTGGAAATTTTCCTCAGCCCCACAAAACGCCACACCACATTATATTTCAGTGGTTTGGTGTGTGTGTGTGTTAGCAACATTCAAGCAGCTGCTGGACTGCCAATGTAATGCAACCAAACTGATTGTGCTGATTAGAAATTCTCAAGAATAAAAAAAAGTGGCAAATATATGTGTATAGGGATATATAATATATCCATTGCGTACCCGTCATATTAACTTTGATAATTCATTTTTATGTGTGTAACCTCATAGAATATGTGCTACTTTACTTTTTCGCTAAATGAAACAACATGTAAGATGCATATAAAATATAAAATATAATAATTCATATTAATGCCTGTGAGAAATAAATATTATCTACACTTCTCTCTCTCTCTCTCTCACTTATCTTGACTCACTTTGCTTCTAATTCTAATGTTCTTTCTGACTCCTGACTCTCTATCTTGTTTTAATGTTCTCTCGCCCTGAACCAGAACAAAAGTTGAATCCAGCAGGATTCATAGGCAGGTTTTAGGCCCAGACCAGGTAGACTACACTAGACAGCCGAAAAGAGGGAACAAGAAAAAGAACGGAGCCAAGAAACCAGTCTCCCGGTAACTCCTCTTTTTCTTCATTTTTATATTTTCTTCCTCTCTCGTCTCTCTCTCTCTCTATCACTCTGCTTTACTAACGCACAATTCCCTTTTGATATAAGATATAAAACCAGAAAAAGCGTATCTTATTGCACTACATAGTGTTGCCCTCCGGGAAACTTGGAACGAATTTCATTTTTGCTCACCTACCATTGCATATTGAATCTTGAATTGCATTGCATAAGTACATTTTAGTCTATATGCATGAATGTATATTAAGTATATATACACTTTAAAAAATCCAGTTCCGTTGCCCGTCCATCCGTTTCAACTTTCAACCTCTTAGAGATTTTTGTGCTTGAAGCTATTTTACTATTTTTACCAGAGGCATATTTCTGTTCTCATTGCACTGCTGCTACTGCTGTTGATATGAAATATTATACTATTTATGAGCTTGCCACTACTACCACTAATTTGAAACTTGGAACGAATTTCATTTTTGCTCACCTACCATTGCATATTGAATCTTGAATTGCATTGCATAAGTACATTTTAGTCTATATGCATGAATGTATAGTGTATATATATATATACTCTAAAAAATCCAGTTCCGTTGCCCGTCCATCCGTTTCAACTTTCAACCTCTTAGAGATTTTTGTGCTTCAAGCTATTTTACTATTTTTACCAGAGGCATATTTCTGTTCTCATTGCACTGCTGCTACTGCTGTTGATATGAAATATTATACTATTTATGAGCTTGCCACTACTACCACTAATTCTTAGAAGAAAAAAATCAGAATTTCTTGAGGCTATGTGTTTGCATAAATGCCAAAATGAACAAGGGCATTGAAAGGAAGATTTCCTAATGCACTATAATAATACCCATAACAATATGGGTTTTCTTTCCTTTTTTTATCGTTCAGCTTTCTTGCATTTTCCAGTGCTTTGTTTTACTCTAAATATGAAATGCACTCGTAAGTATATATATATATTGTTTTTCTAGTCCCAAAATATATGAACTCACAGTGCATTTACAAATTTTGCTTGCATGCTATCCATATGTTCTTATCTTGGCATTGTCGTTCCGTCATTTTTAGGTTCGTGTTTCCAAACTCACGCTACGATTTCTCCGAATCTCAAAAGGAAAAAGCCTGCAACCACACCGTACAATTGGTATATAGCAGGTCGCGATAACTCAAACCGAGTCACCTCCGCATGCTAAACGCCAACAGCACTCTGCAACACCTGAGTTTGCAGCTGTTGTGTTGGGTTGATGCGAAAGAAATGTTGAGGAGAAAAGAGAGAGAGAGAGAAAAGGCGTATGAAACTTATTCCAAACAAGTGACGGAAGAGTGTCGGTTTTTCTATGCATGTATGAATTACATATTTAAATGTGAATTAGTCTCTATATGATATTATGATGTGTGGTTTGATTTACCTTTAGCTCCACACTTTTAAAGCGACTTGACTAAATACGATCGATAAATTTATACATGCAATATAATATATCTATATATAGCATTTACACTATATTCTCACTAACAAAACTGACCACGCGCCAGTTGTAGACAGCGTTCTTGGTTCCCACAAGGAGACAAGTGAATTTATGGGATCATAATATGTACCGCTAACAACTAAGTTTGCTTTCTATAACTCGTGGTCAAATGCATACTAAACTTATATATATATGAACATAATAATATCTTTGTCAGCAAAGTAAAAGCTGAAAAACAAAGTGCAAACTTAAAAAGGAACAAATAAGGAAACTCGTTTTCTGCTAATTTTTTCTCATTCGTGGTATACCAAATGTAATCCCCTTGCACGCGTATGTAATTTAGGTATATAACACACACTAGTCTCGATAGTCTCGCCAAAAATGAATTTAGTCATTGTCGTGGCTCGAAAAACAGGAGAAATTAACTGGAATAGAAGAGGAGAGCATGTGCATGAGTGTATTTGGCTGTAAAAACCTATTTGCCTATCAATCTACTACGTGAGGACGCAAATTCGCAACAACCACTAATGAAACCAGCAACACCAAACCAACTCTACCGAAAAACTTTTCATAAAGCCAACTAATCAACTTTGAAGAATTTCCAAGATTTACTAAAATAACCTCATATACTACAAATACAAACTACAATGGTTTTTGATATGACGTGGTCTGGTCATGTCTGACCGCTGCTGCTGTTATACAGCAGAGTGTATAGCTAAAATACATTATCAAAGAGCTAGTTTTTACTTTTTGGCTGGCGTGTGTGACGTGGTTTACCAAGAGAAACGATGAAAAAGAAAACGAATGAGTGGGAAACATGAGTCGGTTATATAGTCATTGCAATGCATACGTTTATATAGTTGCGAAAAAAATGATGAAAACTATTTCAGCAACAGAAGTACTTTAATTTTTCTTTCTTGTTGATGATGATGACTATGACTGCCACTTTATTTGCCATTGGCCCGAGTTCGTTTGGCGTCTGTCGTCCTTCTCAACTCTTTGACTGTTCTCTCTACCTTTTCTTTTTACCTCAGCGCCAATCTGCAGTCTAAAGTATAATGAAAAGACGCAAAACACGAGTTTGCAGTTCTGGGAATCCCGGAAACATGTCGACAGCTCGGTGTACAAACGAACTGCCCAGTGACCATGTGAATGCAAGCTCATGTGAGTAAAGCGCATATATATATATGGAGACAGAGCATGGCACAAAGATTATTGGCATCTACAAAAAGAATTTTCGTGCCATGTTCAACTTGAATGTGATATGATGTGATGTTTGTATGATGTGAGTGCACTATATATAAAAACGAAAAAGTTTCACAATGTACTAATAATGGAAGCCTGGTATTTGGTAGTATTTGATTCAAATATAAGTTAATTTTTCTTTTAAGCTGCTTTTCTAGAGCTATATTTGCTCGTTTCATTTATGCCTATATACCATGCATACTTAGTACCTATAAGGGTGAACCTGGACTTCATTGGTATTGGTTTGGTATGTGTGGTTTTCTACTAAATAGTCGTCCGACTCTGATGGCAGTACTTGGCACGAAAGACAAGGTTTTATGCAGAACACAAAACTTTTTTCCCCTTGAGCCATGTAACGTACACAACGTAGCATGTACATGACATGATGCATGCATGCATGCATGCAACGGCTCATTCATGACGACGACGACCAAACGATGATGACTAAACTTCNATGACGACGACGACCAAACGATGATGACTAAACTTCACTTTTTGTGCATGAATCAAACCAAAATGTTGATATTGCTTAAAAGAATATTTTTTCATGATAAATAATTATGTCCAACAGTAACCTAGAAAAACATCTTCCTCATTATGAGTCTGTGAGTGTAAAAAAAACGTAAGTTCAATTCTTGTAACAAAGATTGAAAATAATATATATATGAATTATACTACTATTTCTTTAGTTGCATGCATGATTCGAAAGAAAAGATTTGAACATCCGTCCGTGCATTAAAAAAGCACCTGACTGACTGACTCCTCAGAATATCGTGTTGAGACATGTGAGAGAAGACGTGATATGATGATGACAAGTAATATCCTAGCCTGGGAACTCATCATCATCATCATCTTACTACCTCTTTCTTGCTCTGCATTGCGTATACGTTTGTTCTTACGTGTAAGAAGATGTGGAAATAGGAAGGGAAAATATGAAAAGGCGAAAGGGAGAATGACGGAAAATGTGTGTTTGACTGACTGACCTGAGACGGGTTGTTGGCATTAGGAGGAGGACTGAGGTCACCAGGCTGAGATGGGAACGAGTCAGGTGGTTGTGGGCTCATGGTCTCATTCGAATTTTCTTGTTGCTGGCTGGGCGGTTGAGTCGAACCTCCTGGGGCTTGTGCTTGGGCTGCTTTCATCAGTTTCTTGTACTTGCTCCGCCGGTTCTGGAACCAAATCTTTACCTGGAGAATACAAAGAAAAAAAACAAAATTATTATTTCAGTGTGAAAGTATACAAATAATAGGTAAAACACTCATACATATTTATATATGCTGCCTCCTATTTTGCATTTTTAGAGAATGTCCATTTTCCGCGTGATTTTTCTAATTTAAATGCATTACAAATGACATTGCTACTATAAAAATCGCCACGAGGGGTCCACCACGTACAACCACCCTTTTCGTAATGAGTATGAAGGCTACACATCTCTCCCTTTTGCAAATTTGTAATTGTACCTTTCCATTCATTTTCACTCTTCATCACCATTTATATGTTTGTATATAAACTCCCATTCATGAGGCATATAAAAACTTTCCCATATTTACGCATATCCCCTTTAAAAACAGGATAAGCCTCACTGGAAACAAAAATGAATGCAAAAATAAATAGCAAGTTGATAGTATCAAAACGACATTTTCATGTCCTAAGTACCCATGATTAGAGTCCACATGGTAAGAGGCAACTGTGTAATTAGATAAACAAACAGTACATACATATGCATATATATAATCTGAAATCATTTTCATTTTGAATTTACACTACGGGGTGAAATTGGAATTGAAGTTGAATAAGGTACACAGTACTGTATACAACCTAAATTATGGCATGTGTGGCACCGTTCCGCTATAGATCATTTTATGGTTCCAAGGTGAAAACAAGTCGCTAAAAATGAGGTAAACCCGAAATAAAAAGGTGGTGTGTAAGTATGTATGTGAAGGAATTTTTATGGGCAATCCATCATGCTCTGAACAAGACTCTAAAAAGCCGTGTTTCAGTAGCGGATGTATAATATTCTGCAAAACTGCTTGTCAACATCATTTTTAACATGGACACGTTATGTATGTTGAAGTTATAAAGCCTACAAAACGCAACAGTGTAGTCCAGAGAGAGAGAAAAAATTGGTTCCTGTGTGTATACATTTTATATGAATGATTATTTGATTCCAAGTTCCAATTTAACAATTCAAAATAATGGAATGTAATTTTTGTACTAGAAATGAATTTGTGAACTTTGTAAAGTTCAATATAATGGGCAAACAACGGTTTAAAGTGGTGCCATTCTGTCAAGGGTAATTTCCTATCTACATAATATGTTTCTCTCTTATATATACTTTGGAGACGTAAACGTAAGGTACACCATGCATGCATAATTTTTTTTTTCAGCTACATATATACCCGTTTGTGTACATGCCTATATTATGTTGTATTATGTGTGAGTTTGCCCTAATCTCGTATCAAGAGCAGCAGAAGCACAACTATTTCCATGCTGCCATCATAATAATTATCATCATTATCGAACAAAGTTGACAAAAGGGGACACATTCCCAGTTTTTTCATGTTGCACCTTTTATCGTCATATATTATTGCTAGTGGTAGAGAGAGAGAGAGAAAGAAAAACTGGGCTTTGCATAGAAAAAAATTGGTCTACGAAAAAAAATTCAACAAAGCCATTTTGTACATTTCAAATAGTACTCATGCATACGGAAGAAGAAGAGTATAGTCGCAAACTCTATAATTTTACCTCATTTCATATTACGACTTGTACCACTACAAACATTCACTAACTATACCGTACATTTTTTTATCCATCCTCTCTCTCTATCTCATATATAAATGAATGTATTCTTTTTGTACAAATACAAACACAACCCAGAAAAAAAAGCTTACACTTAACACATATATATAAAGTACAAGCGTGTGTGTGTGTGTGGTGCCCAAAAATAAAAAGACCACAAAAAAATCATTTTTCTCCAAAATCTATCATTATTCACAACGGAATTTTTTTCTGGTCAGCACACAACAGTGGGTAATTTTTTCCGTTTACGCAGTGGCCAAAAAACTATCATCATCACAGTGTGTAACGATTTCCTCCTCTCTTTATGATAATGCCCACTTTAACTGCTAGTCTCTGTTTTTGACCCTATATGTAGAGCAAACATGCATGAATCGTATATATACACAAACACACAAGAATTTATGATGGACAAGAAGAGAGGTTTTTATGTAGAGATAAGCACATTATATATGTACATATTAAAATGGTAAGCATCATCATATCATAACATAACATCGTACATATCGTCATAATATTATTGTTATCCAACTATTCCAACTCCTTAATTCTTATCCGAATTTATTTGCCCTGGTCTGGCCGGGTAAGTGTATAGCTTTGTACGTGTACTAACATGGATAAAAACAATCCATTCCTTTTCCTTGCTTCTATACCACGAAAAATAATACATGATAGTTTATGGGCAAACACACTTCCAGTAATTATTGGTTAGGACTATCCTCAGGATTAAGCTACTGCATTGAGCTTTTCAGTTAAAGCCATCCATTGAGTTAGTACGTAAACTCACACAGTTGGGAGCATAAAGAGAGATAAAGAGAAAGAGAGATAAAAATGCCTTCAGGAGAAATTAGGTAAATTCAGAAATTCACGTATTTTATTTTCCGCCCAGCATCATTCTTATTCCCATTTTCTCTCTTGGTGTATTCATTAGAATTAACCTGATATATCGGAATTAGTAAGAAGAAAATGTGTATGGGATGGATTCATGTACACCTTTGTACAATCGAAGGTAGTTATTTGAGTTATCTCTCTACAGGTTGTATATTTTATAGCACTTGTAAATTGTACGCACATCTTGAGTGGTTGGAGTCAAGAGAAAATCTATAAGTTATATAAGCAATATGGTCACATATAACTTCAAGTTGTTAATTATAACATATATAGATATCCAGCAGGTGGCAAGGACATTTGAGAGCAAACCATAATATAGAAGATGTGTAAAATTTATATGCTAAACACACATTCATATATAAAATTTCCATGTATGAATATGTATATATGTACACTGTAAATTACAAAAGTAAAGCTCGGAGCGAAAACACCGAATAAAAAAAAGAGAGAACATGAAGCAATCCCTGTTTGCTCCATAAATTTGATAAATAGACAAGTTGACCACGTCCCAAATGAAATCAGGTAGTAATGCCTGCCTAACTAACCTTAATGCAAGGAGTGAGCCACTGGTGAAAATCTGAGTCAGAGTCAGAGCGTATGAAATACCAAGAAGATATCTATTAATGAACCATTGACATTGGAAGGAATAGACAGGCGGGCGAGCAGGCAGGTAAGTACAATTTTCAAGAAGTGCATCGCTAATTTCGAAATTGCTACTGTGTTACATACACATATGTGTGCAACACACCAAATGAAATGTACACGAATGACGATAATGTAAAAGTGTATGAATGTATATTCAAGGTAGGCTTGTAGCTATATTTTCCTTGTCTAAATCTGTGAGAGAAAAAGAGGCCGTCTCATTACATGATTATGAATGCACCAGGACCAGGATGATGATGATGATATATATACTCCCGCATGAATGTATTTCTGTGTATATGAATGCATAATATCTTCTTATTCTTATATTAACAAAAAAAAAGTTTTCCTTTCGACTAATTTTAGTTCTGTTTTTTGGTTTGGGTGCACAGTAGCCAAATCAAGATAATAAATGATCTCATAATGGTCAATAAGCAAATAATAATCAAGTGAAATGCAGGACATTTAAGTGCCAGCAGCTATACGTATGAAGATGATGATGCTGATCGTGATAGTTTTTTTCCCTCGTTTTATTCTTGGTAAAAAGTAACGCATATATAAGTATATATATATAAGCTATATATATGCAGCGAGTCGGAGTCGGTCCGGTGGGATGGAATTTGTAAATTAAGAATCACACTATATAAACCTCAAACACTTTTTTTATTAAAGAAAACATGTACAACAAACCAATGTTTTGCTCTACTAATATATGATAGGCATATCTCAAAGAGAAAATATGGACGAAAGCCAAACCTTTTGAGCTTTTGACTTGACTCTTTCGCTCCTGCAATGTAACATAAGCTACACATAAGCAAAGTAAATCTCATGCCCGGAATAATGGTAGCGATATGTACATACACATTTCACCCCTTGTTAAAGTAACCCCCACTGAAAAAAATCAAGTGAGCCGTCCTGATTCATTCTTGTGATAAAATACATAAGTTTGCATGCTTGACAAGTCTTACTGCAAAAAAGGGCCAGACTGATTTTCTGTTGTGTTCTTCTTAGTACATATTCTCCCCTAGTGTAAATACTAAAATACTAACAATGTTTGAAGTATATGCAATGCAAGCACTTTCAAAAAAAAAGTTTTGCTCACGGGGACTGGTGAAAATGTTCTCAAGATTTTTTATACTGATACAAAATAGGTTTAGGGAAACCAAAATTGCAATATTTCATTGTGCACATGACAAGTCAAGATAATCCAGTGAAGAATAAAAGATGTTAAAGAGGCTTGATATGTCTGTCTGAAGATTTGAGCCTACGATATGTAATAAATGTGTAGTATTCTTTAAACTTTTTTCTCGTCGGCCAGTCTACATGTTTATAGGTATTTGTATTATCTGGGCTGTTTTGGGTTTTTGCGAAGAATGTATTATACACAATTTTTTTATGAAAGTCATATAGAAACTTTATTGGGCGAAGGAGTGAATATTATGAATAGAAATTCATTTTGTACTCCTCTGCATAACTTTAGTCAAAACATACACTCGCATTACTATGGAATATGAAACATTTCATAGTGTACTTTTTGGCATTTTATGACTTTAGGATCCATTTTTAAAGAAAAAAATTGATGTAAAGAAGGAAAGGCTTGTGTAAGAAAGTCACAGGATGGAAAAAAGGAAGAAGGGCTCACAAAAATGTGAGCTCATCACACATCTCAAGTAGGCACACAGAGAGAAATAAAGCCATAAAAAAGTCATACATCAAACTAAAAACTTACATTATCATGCATTATAATTAGTACACATTTTAGCTACATAAAAGATCACACACAAAGAGCAACACGGCACATATATATATAATATACATATATAAATATACATATAATATTGTAAAAGTCAGTCATTGCAGCGCAGCGCGTTGCAAAGAAGATGATTGAGGCAAAAGGTGCGCCGGCATCATAAATAATCTCAGCAGCAGAAGCAATACCAAACGAACCAAGCCAACACAAAAAGTTACTTGAGTTGTGACGGTTCTCAATTTTTTTTGTGCTTCGCTAATATTCATGTATATATAAGATGTGTACGTTGCTCTTACTTTTTTAACACTGACACATCCCATTCTTTTCCCTCTATTCTCATATTGTTATGATTACTATGTTGCAACAAGAGCAAATATCTCATGGCGAAAAAAAGATGAGAGATTAGATTAGTCGAATTCAGTCCGAATTTCGTGTGTTGTGGTTACTCTTCAAGTTTATTATGCACACATTGTACTCGTATACTATGCACATTGAACAGTACTGTGCATGGGTATGTTAATATGAGCTCACAACCATAAAAATTAAGTTGCTTTCCCTCCTCCGAAGCACATGGCATAAACTCTAGAAACATTAAATATTTTACTAATGTGTTGATCCTATAATAACTTTAAAACTGTTTTCTTTTGACAGATTTATTTTGCCGAATCCGTCGAAAATAATTAAAATCATGTACCAATCATGTTAAAAAATATTTTTAAGTTCATTTTCATCAAAACAAAACTTTTTCTAAAAATAATAATACTTTGCTTTGCATCAAATATGAATATTATGATTCAAACCTAAAATTAAGAAATCTTTTTGTATATTTGTAGGTATATCATAGTGATCTCTCACTACGTCTTAACTTAACCTTGCAAAATTTCGCACCGCGTTACATATCGTCGCGTAACATTATTATTTTTCTCTCAAACGAACATGTGCTTGCTTCCTCCTCCACTGCACCGCAATTTTTTCTGCGGTCAATTGTTGTGAAACTCAGTCAAGTGCGGCCGGCTGAAAAAATGAGTAATCTTTCTTCTTGAACACAGCCTTCAACCAAAGCCACCAGTTTCGAGAAGTGCACCATAAATACATATTTTTGGTAAAAAATTGAAGATAGCACCTTGCGTCAAAAATAAATCGCAACTTTTGCTAGCACCACCATAAGCTCTATTAACGTCATCAGCTTTCAACATTGCACTCAAGAAAAAAATGGTAAAACAAAACCAACGTTTTCCTCCAAAGCACCTGCTCATCTCCTTCAAAAAATACCTACATAGACTCAATTATTGTTGCATATTACTGTAAAACACATCATTTATCACTAGACTAAGCAGGAGCAGAAGAAGGAAGCCGAGGAAGCAGCGGGACTACAGAGAGAAGGAAGCATTTTTCCTCATAACTCCTCATTTCAGAGAGAGAAAAAGTGTGTGAGGTACTAACATATCATTTCCTTGTTTGCTAAACTATAATAGATTGTATAATAAACCGATGAGAGGATTAGCAAAGAAAAAACTAACGATGTACAGAAGGGTAAAAGGTACAAGATATGTCGCGGAATCTTTATGAACAGGGAAAAGGCAAGTCCTTATTTTCACAGCTTTTTTTCCTGCTCTGCTACATCTCGTCTACAGAAGAATTGTGGAAAAAAATTATTCTGAGGGATTTGTACTACGGTTTCAAAGCACGCATCCGTCTATATTAAGCAACATCTCATCCGTGTGATGTTTTCATAAACTTATCAATGATTCACATCTCTCATTTTTCTCTTTTCTTTTGCCTTCATGACGATCATGATGATGATGATGCTGCTGCTTCATATTCCAAATGAACTGTTTGCAGGATGTAGCCACATTTGCGTACACACATGCAATGCATACAAAGATATATATGTTATATGCTGAACTAGACTTCATTTTTCGCGACTTGCTGACTACTCCTGAACTTTACCTTTTGAACGATATTCAACAGTGAATTTATGAAGTATTATTTCTTATCTTAATTTGTGGCTTCTGTGCACTCTTTACTATATCCTCTTTAGCTAGAGCGTGGTTAAAGCTAAACTTGATTCATTGCTCCACTCCACTCACAACTCATAATAATGTGTGTGTGTCTGTATGATTTCGTGGAACTTTCGGGCAAGTGGAAACCCAAGGTAAGAACACCCCTTCCGTCGCCATCCTATTATACTCCTTTCAATATAATAATGGTCTCCTGCTGAACTGACTAAATGCTATAAATACTTAGTACAAATGGTTATGACGATGTGATGTAACTACTGTGTGTGTGTGTGATGGTGTGGTGAGTACATCAAGTGTGTGTATTTATGTCTCTCATGACACACGATCAGAAAATCAGAAAAAAATATGATTGGAATGCTGAATGCATGCTACTATATAAGTACATAGCTAATTTCTTTCCGAACTCAACATTTTTTTTCTCTCAAGTCCCACGGGATACCTGTCTCCCTTGTGTGAAGCAATTCATTAACAATGTAATGATAGATACCATATTTCATGTTTAATATTCAACATGACATGGTGTGTGCACTGTGCAATGGCATGGTCATCATCACACACCACCATTTACCATGTACTTATATATGTACGCAGGTACCATTCAGCCGACCTCCATTTGGATATACCCCTTCAAGTCATGAGAATTCCCGGCTGAGAAATCGCAGAAAAGTGGCAATTAGCAATTTGTAGCAGTTGAGCGATATATGAAACAGAGAGAAGCCACCAAAGATTTGGGTCATCTTGAAAGAATTTCATGCTGCATTTCGTACCAATTTTCGAAAAAACGAAACGACTAAAGAAAATTTGTGATTTGGAGGAAAGTGAGATGAATTCACAATTTTCTCTCTTTGGTCATTAAAACCTTTTTAAAAGAGACTTTTGATTCGAGATTTAACATTTAACTCGTGTGTCTGTGTGTGGGTCATTGATAATCTGAATTTAAACTTTATATATATGCATGAGATCATTCCTAAAAGAGTTTCGGCCAGACTGCGGACAAACAGAGTGTAAAAGGAAATTACAAGTCTGGCAAAAGTCAGTGAGGGAAAAAAATCTATTTTTACTGCCTCTGACTCTGCCACACTTGACTTCTTGAATATTAAGGTAAGTAATGTTGAGTGAGTTCTTAATGTAACCTTTTTTGGCTTTGGAAAAGTTACTCAGTTATAAAGAGGAAATCCCAGTCAAAAATACATTTTTTTATCTTACTTTTGTAAAGTAAATGTTGAATGTAGTGCACAGCCACAAAAATATTATTTCAATTCAAATCCACCTTGCTCTTGACTGATGATGGATTAACACTAACACAAAACTACCAACTATATGCGCTACGGCAATGCGACGCATTGCGCGTGAACAAACCAAACCAAATATTTTTGGAAGAGGAGTACAAAAGTACTCAAGAAAAAAAATTTAAGTTCACATGAAAAATTCAAGAACATAACGTATAAATATGTATGTATATTTTCCTTCTTTTGAGCAAAAAACAACAATACTATATCTTGAGTGAATTAAATGGATTGTGAGTTTTGACGTTCGTGTTGTGATGTCTGAGTTTCATGCATTAGAGCATATGATGCTCATTGAGCAAAACTGAAAATTACGATATAAGTAATCTATATTACAGTTCATCCTTTTGATGCTCTTTTTCTTTGTCAGTTATATGTAGGTATATAATATACTTATATATAAGAACAACTCATTTTAATCTTTAGATTCCTATCGGCATTTTGTACACTTGTAGAAACGTAAATAATACACATAAAAATGCTCATTATTACAATTCTAAGAGCCCCCTGCTGCTACCGCCGACCATCACACCACATTGTGCGTACGCAATGCACCGGTCATAGTAGTAATTTCGTAGTAAAAGGATTCGTTAAGGGTGCTTCAGTTGATGTTTACGGTGATATGGTGTGTGTGCTGTACTTCGTTATTTGAGCTGGCAGAAGAGCTCTCACATAATGACAAGAAAGTTAAATAGGCAAAATAAATTATGATTCAAGAAGAGGATATATATATATACATACAACAACACAACTTACCTTACATGTAAAATAAATGTGTATTGTAATAATTAGGATTAGGATGATAAAATGTAAACAAAACGAATAAAAAGCTATGATAGTCTCACAACCATGATTATTATTATTATTAAACAAGAGAGCAATATCGTTTATCTTGAGCTGGTAGGCAAAATAAATTATGATTCAAGAAGAGGATATATATATACAACTTACCACACATGTAAAATAAATGTATATTGTAATAATTAGGATTAGGATGATAAAATGTAAACAAAACGAATAAAAAGCTATGATAGTCTCACAACCATGATTATTATTATTATTATTATTAAACAAGAGAGCAATATCGTTTATCTTGAGCTGGATAAGCTGACGCTAATTGCTTGATTACTGAAATTAAGGTTGCATGAGAAAAGATTAGCAAACTATCGTGAACGTGAGTTATAGTCAAAAATATATGTGTCAGTTACAGTTTCCTTTTTCATTTATTATTTGGACCGACCGCATTATTGGAGCATTTATATAAATTTATCCTCAACTCGATTAAATGAGGACATGCTTTCTTTATCGAAATATTTTCATAATATCCACACATTGCATGAGCAAATTGTTGTTATTATTTGCATTGCTAAACCGATATTTGACTGAATGAAGTGAAGTTTAGCAAAAGTGTTAGGAAATATTAATGTTTCGATTTCGCTGCTGTGTAGAGTTTAGGGTGAACGGCTTTGTTTTTTGCGTTTATTGTTCAGGTAGTAAAAATGAGGATTCAAAATAGTATACAAATTTGCAGCTGGCACTCTTCCACACGTTGCGAATTGATCACCCACAAATTTTACAAGTTTATACACTCTTTAAGCTGGAGTAAAATGGATAAACGAGCGGAAACCATAGTTCGAAGTGGAACATCTTCACAGCTTCATTAGAAGGGTCATAAAAAGGCCTAGAGGAATGAGAATAAAACGGCGCCTGGGCGGGTTAGATGCTTCCCTTACAATCATCATAACATCCTTTGATGATGATACTACTTTTCCCCACTTGGATTTGATTCACAGACAAGTGCATCCCAGTCTCTATCTATATATCGCTCTTAAAAAACCTGGCACATTACGATTCGTATGAGTGGTTGCAAACGCAGTGTAACATGAATATTTTCCGTGTGCATACTTTGTGCAAGTTTGTTATACTAATTACGACTAGATTACAAATACACACACAGTTATCCATACAATGGTGCTCGACTCAATGATTCGACCTTGCTAGAAATCAAGTTAGGCACACATTCATATAGAAGGCATTGAGCCCTACTAATAAAATCAACATTGAAACAAGGATTCAAAATCAATTAGCCATGGTTAATTGTTACAAATGACAAACTAATTGACTCAAAAGCCCGGCTGACTTTTTGTTACATTTTTTTTCTTTCTGGCACCACCGCCATAACGATTGTTGTGACTCAATAAATTCTGGAGTCTTCTCACCATCATCATCATGATCATCATTTTCGTTGTTCAGACAAAGCAGAAAAAGCCTTACATTCAACAAGCGATAATCTAGCGATTCATTCTTTTACTCTTTTCTATTCACTTGTCGTAAAAAGCTGGAGTTGAAGCTTGGCTTCACATTTTCACTTCTTTATTTTTTTATCCTTGTGTGTAAAGGAAATAAAGGCAAAGTCACAGAGAGTCGAGTCAGACAGACGGATGGATGGATGAATGTATAGCTTAGTCATTCTTAATGGTTTACATGGGTGAAATAATACATTTTCGACAAAAAAATATGAGTTTACTCTTTGCATTGCTCTCTAACTCATGTTTCACGTAAGCTCCCATGCATGCATTACGCAAGTGATGCTCATGCATGCTTACACAACACAATATTATTTTTTATCCACTTGTTATACACGTTACGTCCATCCGTTCACTTAATAAAAAAATAGAGTTACATTTGAAAGGCTTTTCCATTTCCCAACAACAGCAAAAGTGATGTGATGTGATGAATCAAAGTAAAAAGTATTATGCACACACACACTATAGCAATAGGAATGTGGGAATAATGGTTGTGGTTACATTTATATACATGAATTCGGCTTTTAATGCAGACTTGACTTGTCCCTTTTTTCTGCACTTTCCTTTCATTTTCAAAAACAGCAGAGGCTCCACCAGAATGAGAGGGATATATATTTACATCATGCTATATTATGAACACGTCCACGTAGATTTCAGTATAAAAGACGACGGCCGACCATCCATCCGCTCTTCCCAAAAAATGTATATATTGCAACTTATGGGGAAGCGAAGGTGGCGATGATGATGATAATGATGATGGAGGAAGGAAGGAGAAAAAAGTGTCTCGATGGTCATCCGCTCTCTTCCCAAAAAATGTATATATTGCAACTTATGGGGAAGCGAAGGTGGCGATGATGATGATAATGATGATGGAGGAAGGAAGGAGAAAAAAGTGTCTCGATGGTGACAGAGTACAAGGGAGGTGTGACTGATCATTTGTTTTGAGACAAGGCCGGCCGAAAAGGGCCCAACCCAGGCGCCTTCAACATCCTAAGGGGAATCCTTTTTTTTACCTTTTGCCTACACAGATACAAGCTCTACTATGGAAAGAAGGACATGCATGGTTTAAACTGACAATGAGAGCTCATCCTTTCCACCAAGGTACTGGACTTAGCTAATACTCCTACTTTAGGTTAGACGGACTGTTTGTATCTCCTCATGCATAAAACCTTGCAGCGCTAAACAAGCGCCTTCCTTAGAATAGTATGATGCTGTGTGTGTGTTGGTCATATGACCAATATGATCATGAACATCATCACCATCATAATACATATATCGGTCTAGTATTACCCATGTCCGTAGGTAAACAGAAAAGATATATATTCACGATAATAATGATCATCCATAATGACGCAGTTACCACGATCTGTACTGTTTTCCTGTCCTGCTTTCGTAATAATATTTGTGATCCACCTTCAAAAGTCAGCAGCTCGGGCACACCGTGCTATATACCACGTATAATATGTGAATAAGCTGCTGCAAGCATTTCACCTCTTTATTCTAAGAAAAAGTGAAACAAAAGTGGAGAGCTGCCCAGTCTTATACACACGCCGACAAAACCAAAAAACCACACACATCCACAGTACAACCCAATCGAATGGCTCTACATAAAAATATGAATAAGACACGCATTTCGTCTTCAAGGCAAAAGACGGGCAGTGCGGGAGAGTGATGCCGACCTTCGGTCGACCATAATCTAGTGAAATATACGTATGCCGTATACGGTGAGTGTGTAATATAAATATGAGATAACTTTATGATATGATCATGATACGATGACGGACCAAGCAAAGTGTACACAGAAATATGGCCCAAAAGATCCGTCCTCCTTTTTTAATGCTCTTATTATTATGGCTTTGTGATGATGATCATCATCATCATCATAATCATCCTCATCTTCTATGATATTATATGATACCTTGCGTTGTAGTAAGAATAAGAGTACAGGGTACAGAGCAAAGACCTTTTCATACCCTACTAGAACCTGGACCTAAGATACACAACATTTTTTTTTCGTTTGTGTGCTTGTACAGAATATCTTGAGCAAGGTGCCGTTTCTCTGTTCTGTGTCTGTCTTGTCGATGATTATATCCACGATGATAGTGGTAATAATGATTATTACACTGATCCGTCCCTGATGATTATGACGAGGAAAATGATTATGCTGTTGTTATTTTTGTTGATGATTATGAGACCGGGTTTATATATCCCGTTTTTTTTGTAGGGACTCTTTTATTTTATAAGGAATCACTCTGACGAATCTCAAGTTTACCTTTTACACATCAAACTTCTGCGAAAGTACCTTCAGACTTTTTTATTGGTCTTATAAGGGTTCCACCAATAAAAAGTTTTTTAACCGCGCCAAGAGGAAGACCGACCCGGAAAAAATGAAAATTGCCCTTTTTCTCAGTCTTCCTCATGATCACTAAAACACTATAGCATGATAGTTTAAATATTTCTCGGCTCTAATTGTTGTCTGTCTGCGGTTTCCTGGATGCTCCAGTTTTTAGCCTTTGAGAAAGATATAATTTTTCGTTAGCGAAATAAAGGGGTAAGGCGATAAAATTCCTTATCAAGATTTGTTACAGATCATTCGACTTTTTCACGGGTAGATGAGATATTAATAGAATTTTATGGTATGCTACAGCTCTAGAATTTACAATCTGAGTCGGTATTTTTTATTATCATTATGAATTGCATGCATTTGTGCATCCACTCATCCACCTAAACAATATATATAGGTTTCGACAAAGCTCTCAATTTATGTTCATCTGACAAACAATCACAAAAGGATACCGCAAGACAGAAGACGTATATACACACATACCTTGAATTTTCATTGCCTTACACACGTGAACCACCATACATAACATAAGGTTGGATAGGAAGGACACCGCAATTTTCACAGAAACTATGTACCTTGACCACACGCACTTCTGGAGGACCACAAAAATGCACAAAACACAACAGAAAGAGAAACAAATGAGTGTAACCAAAAGTACCAGCCAGAGACATCAGCTCACCACTCAATATTATACTTCGGCATCATGATCATGACCACTTTTATTACCTGCCTGCTTTTCCTTGTGTCTTGCTAATGAGCAGCTCGGTTAAGGACAGAGGAGAAACCAAACCCCAGACAAAAAAAATCGTTCTTTGTGCGCAATTGGAATGCATATTGAGAAATTCAATAATTTTTTTGATGATGAAGGAACATCTGTCTCTTAATATTTCATCATCGTCGTCTTCCCCACAGCTCTCCACAACCCGAATATGAGCATGCTTGTCAACAGAAAATCAACACACTTAACAAAATGTTTGCATGCATGCATAATACAGGAACAATTGTTATTTGACAAAAATGCAAAAAGGAACTTTGTAATTTTCATCCTCGTCCTCTTCATAGTCTCTCACATGTGCCCAACCTCAAACTTGGCTTGGTTGTTGGTATTTTTTTCATGTTTTGTAATATATTTTTCTCCTTTCTTATGTTCTTCCTTTGCATATATATTGTATGAAACATTACAATGTTGAATGTGTACAATGAAAACTACATCACATGCAAGCTAACAAAACGATTATGCCATTATTTTTGTGCTCATGTTTGCTACATTACCTACTTTCGGATATTGTCATCATTATCATCAGCAACAACAGGAGAGTAAGGATCGTCATTCCACAAAAACTCTCACAAATTTACTGTCACTTTCCCGTCCTTTTCATATTCATGTTGAGAGGAGCACTTACATAAATATGACATGCATTGTGTATCACCTTTGAAGCTACTAGTAGTAGTTCTCTTCAGTGTACCTACTTGCACATATGCATCCTGTCTCTCTGTCATCATCATCGTGATAGTTGTGGAAGATATGTATATCCGTTCTTGAATCTTCATCATCATCATCATCAAGTGTTCCCAGTACTATATAGCAGTCATGTAGGATGTAATGTAACAAAATTTCCATGCTCTCTTCTCGTTGTCTACTCGACCCCTTCAACTCTCAAGTGGACATGAAGTGTCATTCAGTTTTTTTACAAAACGGTAATATACGTTCGTCGAATGGAGAAGGAAATATGTACAAAAAGGGGGAAATTTGTGAGCCCAACTATCACATCACCCGACATTTTCCATACTCCCTTCCGTGCATGTGTAAATGTAACCCCTGTTTCTTGTTGCACAATCACAATGAAACATTCATTTTTTATGATTAAAAATTATGTACATGAAACATATAACAACCTGATGATGATGATTATGATGAAGATGAGTAAGTTGAATTTTAATAAAGTTCTGTGTGAGCATCATTCATTGTTGAAAAGAGGAATTGAAGTGGTTGTCAGCTTGCGCTCAGTTTTGCCATAAGTATTGTACAATTTTTGCCTACACACTACAACAACAAAACAGAGAGAGAGAGAGCCTAATGTTCCATGAATGTGAAAATCGTTCTCGCTTTTGTTTCCCCCTCTTTGTACTTTTTTTTCTGGTGAAGCAAGAAGAGGGGAAAGGTCAAAATGTATCCATTTGATATGCTACAATGCACTTTAAAAGGATTTTGGATAAGGGTATTAGCAGACAAAAAGGAAATTTACTCATCATCATCTGACTGCCGGTGGTGGTGGTTAGTTGCTGACTAGCAAAGTAATATATTGTGTACATTTTGTATTATAATATTTATATGAAAATGAATGTATTAAACACATCCTATATATACTGCTCATAATGTACTCTTCATCCCCAATAGTCCACCTACTTGATATTTTCTCTTTCTGTGTGACGACTCTCTGACTGCTGTGACTGCCCATAAACTGGAAATCTCAACGACCCAACAAGCCCCACACCAAAAAAAGCTCTGATGATCCATCACGAGACAAAGGGAACACAATAGAATATTCATTCATATATATGCATATCAATATCAACAAGCTTGCCTTGAAGTATAATACAAAATGTACATATATATAAAATGTAAATGCATTTACGCACACGTTTGACTAAATTAGGTACATATGTGTATGTAATATTGACAATACAACAATTACAACACAATAGATAAGGAATGGGATACATGTGTAAACGAGTTGAATGAGCCGATTTGTAAATTATCTCGACAGCCAAATGTCTTTCTAGGCCGATTACAACACTAAAGTGAGTTCGAACGACATTTATCCTTCTTGACACACACATCATATTTTTTTGGGGGTAAGTAAAGGTACCATGTTATGCTCAACTATATGGTACAATGTAGAAAGGGATTACTAGAAAACAGTAGCAAACGACGGCGATATATGTACCCCAGTCGAATGGTAAATGATTTGGTAGTTTTTTGCTTGATTTCTGAAATACATATATTTTTCATGGTATGGCTATATAGTAGCCTTGTTTACTGTTCTTGAAAATGGAAGTATAAGCAAGTAAACCAAAGCCACAAAAACCAGAATCTTAGACCCAATATTTTAACCTCCGTACATAATACGTTTATATAGGCATTATTACATGTATGCGGTGTGCCTCTGTGTTATGCGGTAGCAGGAGTAAAACGAATCCTTCACAATTTTCCACCCGAACAGAGACTTAATGAACCAAAAATTAAGAGGTAAAAGGATACTTTTGTGTCGTGCAATTACCAGCACATTGCCACTCGTCAGCCGTGATTGCAGCTCTTGTTAGCATCATGAGCGGGATAATATATTTTTGTTAAAAAAGGAGCCCATAAGGTTGTTATATTATTTTCGTCATCAAAACTCATATTATGGCTCGTGGACTAAAGGAGAGGAAGCAGATGTAAAAAAAGGTATGGTGCTGACAAATCGGTATATGCTACTATGAATGAAGACCACACCACCACCTGACAAATCACAACTTTAATTTCTTGCCTGCTTCTATAGTGTTTCTGCTGTGAAATGAGTTCATGTAAATGAGATGATCATTTAGATAAGAATATTTATAAGGGCACCTAAAAATGCGTGCGCTTTGCTTTGCTTGCTTAGGCACATCATATCATGAGCTCTAGTCAAACGTGGTGTGCTACTGTATCGCATCGCCAAGTTGGAGGTCTCTTTAAAAATTCACATATGATGCGATGTCACTTTTAGTCATGAAAAGTCTTGCGAATTCTTAAAAACATGTGGCATGGCATGACACGACCACGACCTTTTATCTGTAGGGTTGATAAACAGTACCACGAAGAGTATTGCAGCCACACCATATAGGATTTCCCAAGGAATAAGTACATTTATATTCCTTCTATACGATAAATTTTTTTATTATTATTTTACGATTTCTGTTCTCTCGTCGAAAGCAAAGGAGTAAAGAAAAAATATGCAGACGATCGAGGCAAAGGCAGCCTGAAATGGACGTGGACGTGGTCGTTATATCTCTATGTGATGTGTGTTTGACTTGCTCATTGTTGATGGACGAGATGACAAGACTGACATTTCTAGGCGAGCAGACACCACCACCATACATGCATTTTGTATAACGTGTAGTAGTGTAGGTACTAAAATATTACTCATCCTACGAGCATTCAGCATATATACATTGTAAACACACACATTTTCAATAGCATTGTCATCATCATGAACACCAGTCAAGTCAAACGTTTCAAGCATAAATGTTATTAGTGAAGGATAGGATATAAGGCTTGCGTGCATTACTTTTTCTAAATCTTTATTGTTCACAAAGACGTACATCACACTATAAGACATACCCGAAGAACGATTATACAATGAGGAGGATGACGAAGGCCGATTTTTATTGAATAAAAAAGTATACTTTCTTTATGCTGTTCTACAACTTCTCCTACTAGCTATATGTTGTATCTTCTGACAATATTTTGCCAGTTGATATTACTGCTCGCCTATAGCAATCTCATGTCTTCTTGAAACCCGTCCAACTGACTGAATGAGTGAATCACGCTGCATTTCAACTGAACCTTTACTACGCAGAAGCCAGTTAGAGAGAAAAGAAAAAGAGTGTATTAGAAACCACGCCATGATGATGACGATGATGATATGATATGATGATGAAGCCACACCAAAAAGCCACAACACTATGACTGCCTGACTGACTGACTAAAAATGCAAAAAAAATCGAATGAAGGGTATGGCTTCTTGTGCATTATCATTCTTTTTTGACAAGAAACTTACTCAAGCTTGCTATAGACAAGCTCCTGTGAATGTTTGTGTGTGTGTGTGCGAGTGGTGGATGTGGAGGATGGGCCGGAATCTATCTGATATCGAACTAAGAGAACAAACGAAACGTAAAGTTGCTCAGTTCAGCTCAGCACAACCAAAACAATGGAAGCTATCTCGCTCTCTCCCTTTTGTATTAAAAAACTTTTCCTTCGTCTAAACACAATAAATGTGTTACAGCAGCTCAACTGTTGTAGGTTGAGGCAAAGATATATAATATTATAATGTGGCTATAGAAAAAGTTGCAACAACGTGCTTCAATTTTTGGTGGCATGTATGGATAGATGATGGTGGAAAGAAGGATGGATGGATGGATATTGCAACATGCACAATACAAAGCGGTTGTGATTGTGAGTAAAATTCCATGGGATGGGTTGGGACCGACGGATATAATGGCATGGCAGAAAAGGCAGCATGCATATCAAAATGTGTACACCATCATCAAGCAAGGAGGAAAACACGCAATCACAACATAACATTAGTGAATGCACATTTTTATGAATAATATGCATTGATCAGACTGATATGATGATATGATGTAGTCGTCATTGTTGTAGTAGTATTCTTCAAGCCAAAAATATAAAAACTAGCCTTGATGAAACTCCTTATCGATAGTAGTGCTTGGGGTAAGCGGTAAGTTACCTATCAGCTTATGTAGGTATCGTTGAATTCTGACTGTCTAATATATGAATATGAATCTCATCCGATTGTTTATGCAGTATTTGCCAAACGCGTTTATTTGCATATTTCTTAATGTTTTCTTTGTACAAATAGTAGTTTCTTCTCTCACAAGAAAGTGCATTGAAGATTAGGATTCCCATGAAGATTCTCAATTTAATTAGCTAAAGATAGGCATCAATAGAGGATTAATTAATTGCATTTGCACTTACCACCTTTCGAGCTTGTAGTAGTATTCTTCAAGCCAAAAATATAAAAACTAGCCTTGATGAAACTCCTTATCGATAGTAGTGCTTGGGGTAAGCGGTAAGTTACCTATCAGCTTGTGTAGGTATCGTTGAATTCTGACTGTCTAATATAGGAATCTCATCCGATTGTTTATGCTGTATTTGCCAAACGCGTTTATTTGCATATTTCTTAAAGTTTTCTTTGTACAAATAGTTGTTTCTTCTCTCACAAGAAAGTGCAATGAAGATTAGGATTCCCATGAAGATTCTCAATTTAATTAGCTAAAGATAGGCATCAATAGAGGATTAATTAATTGCATTTGCACTTACCACCTTTCGAGCATGCAGAAAGGTGTGTTTTCCCAAGTTGCGCATTGGGTTATCAGATCAAGCTGGGGGTAACCTTGCATTAGTATTAAAAACTGCTATACAGCTATGTTAGTATCAAGCATCTAATTATGTTTTATAACCTTTTGCCAAATTAAATTACAATCCTAGACATAATCTAAATGAATGCAAAATATTTTTAAATAAAAAAATGTCTGTCAGACCTCCAGAGCTGTTACAGCAAAAATATTAGTTTTGGAACACTGCAGTGCTAACTTCCTCTTTCACAGCAGCAAATAACCCCAATTCCCTTCATTCAATTGATTTTAAGGTTAGTTTGCAGTAGAAAAAATCATGGAAGGCAATACTCAATTTATAAAACAGAGACCATACTTATTATTATCAACTCACAGCCACACAAAAAAAATCCAATTCAATCTCCTACTCTGGCCATCATCATCATGTTGAGTCATATTCATTATTTTTAGGACAAGCAACTACAAAAGGTTGACAAAATAGCTGAAGCGAATCTAATTCATAAATCGAAAGAGACAGAGTGAAAATTGCATTATGATTTTGACAAAAGAGACAATAAAACACAAGCCTAAAACGGACAGGTATGTCTATAGGTTCGGCTTATTTGAGGAGAAAAAATATGTCTATGTATACGTAATACGGATTATGTAGCTAGATTTCGATATAGAAGGTATACTATACATATATTATATAAGTTTAGTTTTACTACAAAACCATTTTGTCAAAGTCAAACCGTACATCAGGATTTGAATTGCTTTCATTACACACCTCTCCTGTTTGAAGGTCACCATAAACATTCATACAACAATAACAAACTTGTACACTTGTAAATACCAGTCAATCATCATTATATTCCTTTACTGACCCACACAGCGTCTGTCTCTGTGCAAAACCCCGCTTAACTCAGGTGAAGCAGAAAAGGTGATTTCGTCACTTGAACAAAAAATCTTCTACAAAGCAACAGGTTCACACCTCGCCTCACCTTTTTAAATTGAACAACATGTCGTCCTATATTTGTGAAGTCATATTGTCTGTCACTCACAGGGACATTGTACATACGTATAAAAATTAGGTACAGTAGCGATAACAAAGACATGATTACTCCTGTTCATAATTTAATATTTGACATTTTTTACAACTCATTCATAGGCTCACTCATCCTCTCGACGATGACAGGACTGAGGACTGCTCTCTGACATTCATAAGTGGCCACTTGAATAAAAGGGAGCATAATATTGTAATGAACTGGCAGAATAGTTTCAAACAAAAGTACTAATACGTACGTATCCCATAATGCTTTTTGACAATTTGTATGACCACCTAACTAAACAAAGCAAACTTGTAAGCATTTTTTTAACGCAAATTTAATTGTTATTTTATGTAAGGATTTGAAATTGTGAAAATCTGTTCAGCATTTTCTTCTCAGTTTCTAAATACCTACAAAAAAAAGTCGGAGGGGATTTTCCCGTTTCTTTAAAAACAAAAGAAAACAGATAATGAAACGAGGGAATACCTCCGTAAAGAACTATATACCATTTTGCGTAGAAAAAAGTTAATAATTTTCTGTTTAAGTATCCTATTTTCATCCAATTTATTACGTTAGTGAGTAAGTATGAAGTAGTAAAAACCATCATGGTAGAATACAATTTTCTTTTCCCTTTCGTCCTCACATATAATGCTTACCACCGCGAGTTTATCACATATCTACCAACATTAAAATTCCTTTAGCAGAAAGGTATGTATAGTCATTCCATTCAGTCATTCATTCATAAGAAGAACCATTCAATAAAAACGCAATAATAATAATAATAATAATGATCATCATCATCATCATCACACAACACATCACATCTCATGCATGCATGGCTACTTTCAAAGCGCGGCTGCAAGAGAGTCGTCCTAGTCGGCAGTGGTGCATAGTACAATACAGTGCTAATAATTACAATCATTAACTCTTTCTACTATAATGGCTTCTACAAAAGTGCAACACTGAACAACAAGTAGTAATACACATTATACGAGCGTGTAGGTATTATATTACTACTTTTACATTGCCCATTATTCCGAGTACACACCAATTCACAGCGTGTGTAAAAGAATAGGTACCTACCAACATGCCTATATGTACAACCATTTAACATTATTATGTTTTGTACATGCGTATAAAAATAAGTTCTTATAAAAAAAACTTCTTCATATATAAATTCCCATTCCACATTGCATTTTATAACTTCCACCAGTTGAAAAACTGGTAGAACTAATACCCATATGTATAGTATAGTGTGTGTAACCACCCATCATATATACTCAACTGTAGGGAATGATTATATATTCTTTCTTTGGTTTTTCAAAATAACGCATGCATATAATTGCCACATATTCCTTTTTTTTTATTTATATCTGACTCTTCTTCCCTATATATGCTTTTTTATATTCATCGTTCGTACTTATATTGCTGCTAAACTTTTTAAACTTGTGTACCATACTGAAGTTCATACATTTTTTTTGTATTTTTGATAAAAGGATGTGAATCGTTTTGTTCTTTAAATATTATTGCGATCTTCATTGCACTTTTTATGGCAGATAAATGCAAGCAAATTGGCTTTTTGTTTTTTGTTCACAAAATATATCTCACGTGGCTGCATTTTTATTACTTGAGAACTACACGCTTAAATAAATGCCCTTGCAGAGGAGTTGAGACGAGTTTACAGAAATGTAAAAAATAGGTGTTTGAATTTGAAATTATATCAAGATATTTATTTGTAAGCAGTCACTCTGATGTTGGATGTATCCAGCTTTGACTTGAATTTCAACATTTATAAATCCTTTGTAAAAACATCTACACATTTTCTTATGTTTGAATTTAAAAATTGAATTAAAAAGTCGTAAAGTCGGTACGTGATATAAAAATAATATAATCTGGATTATTGGCTGTAATAAAAAATGAGGCATGGATTTGTATTTGATTAAATTAATTTGATATCACAAAGACTAAAATGTAAACATGATTTTTATCTAACATTATTGGTGCTGTTTATTCATCTTAATTACACCATTTTGTTGGCATTATCTCTAATATTATGTAGCTCCTGAGAAAAGTCCGGTAAAAAAATGCGGATGTTCTCCCTGAGAGAACTTGAGCTTTATCAAGTTACTGGCTATAAGTGAGTATTATAAGTTGCGTGCTTTCCTTTCAAAAATTCTTTTAGAGTTTTACATTCCCATCATCCCAGTATAAATACACTTAGGTACTACCACTACGCACACATATTATAATCATGTATAAAAAATATGAGCGTTATTTTTTAAAAACGAAACAATAAAAAAAGAGCTTAGCTTCAATTTCAGCCCACACTACATTCATATATGCTACTAAACTAAAGTAAGCAACAACAACAAAAAATACGCAGGTATATAGCAAAGTCTTCGTCAGAGAGTTGGAGAGAAAAAGCAGAGGGAAGCGAAGCTTCCGGGGACAAGACAGACAACCTCTCCGTAAACACCTGTTGTTGACGTACTACTGCCTAGTCCATGAGTAATATCATTGTTGTGTGTTGTGTATGAGAAAAGAAATAGTATAAAAGGACTCACTCCTCTAAAGGCCAGCCGTTTTTTCTCTATTGTGGTATGTATTGCAATGCATGCAGCATGTTTGAATTTGCCTTTAAGGGATGCGATGTGAGAGAAGGAAAAGAATACAAAACATTTATGAAAACACTATTTTTTATACTTTAATCGTATCAATAAAAGTAATATCCAAATCTGTTGTGCGTACGTTCCTTAATTCTTTACATAAACCAAATGCACTACGTATATTTATATATGTGAAGGTAAAAGGCAAAACCAAACCAAAAACCACGCCGTGTGGCATATGGACTGAAGGAAGGATGAAGGAAAAGGAGGTAAAAAGTGTTGTGGAGGAAATGAAGCTTGAGGCTTTCTGAATGCATGTTTTGTATTTGTATATAATCCACAGGAAAATAATCAATTTACTCCACTATTTCAGACACAGTTTGTGTTGGGCTCTTGTGTTGATGATATGATATGATGGCGATATATATATTATATATGGTGGTCACTACAAACTAGCTGACATAAGTAAGCCATATGACCATAAGGCCCCATGGGCGATTCCCTCATAGAAATGTATTTAAAATATGTGTAGCAAAGCCACCTTCTTACAGAAGAAGTCAAAACGGATACAGCTTTCTAGCACGAAATATTATGATTATTTCGTTATTGTTGTTAATATTAATATTGTTGATGGAACGAGAATGTATATAAAAAGTGCTACTACTTACTACTACTCATGCTTTTACTGTGTGTGTAACTGTAACGAAACCGCTATGCATAATTCAAATCACTTGTAAAATATGTGTAGCAAAGCCACCTTCTTACAGAAGAAGTCAAAACGGATACAGCTTTCTAGCACGAAATATTATGATTATTTCGTTATTGTTGTTAATATTAATATTGTTGATGGAAGGAGAAGGAATATAAAAAGTACTACTACTACTGCTTTTACTGCGTGTAACTGTAACGAAACCGCTATGCATAATTCAAATCACTTGCCTGGAGACATATTGTGCATGGCTCTTCCTCTCATTTTCCACGGTAGTCTGATTCCGGATTTAACAACAAAAAGTATCTCTTTTTTGTTGTTATATAATGTAGTTAGCAAAGAAACAATGAGACAGAAAATCTGGCAAGAGAAGAGAGAGAGGTGTTTCCCACTACTTACTGGATTCCAATAAATCCTTGTAAATTGCTCTACTCGCACAGTAATGCTCCTTTTGTTTCTTTTTTTCAGACGGAGAAAAAAACAGTTTCATGGCCGGAAAATATTAATATGAATTACTGTCTTCCTTGCCATTTATCATGTCCCTCTTTAAGAGCATATTATTTGGGATTTATATCTATGTACAAAAAAAGCAAAGCAAAACGGTATGATTTGATGATGAGATTATATATGCACTGTGCAGTATAGTGTAATACACTTCATATTTTGTCAGTTAGAATAGCCAATGATGTTGTTAACTCTTTCCTCTTGTTTCCATTTGATGGATGGCTTTATATTCCGGTAATCTCAGAATCTCAGCTGAAGTAAAAGTACCGTAACGAGAGACTGACTTTAAATGTTTTTTTAGAATATGAATATGTATATAATGAAGGTCAGCCTATTCAAATTAAACCATCCTTACTTGAACATTTGAGCAAAGTCGATAGCATTGAGGAATCGCTGATATGTACATACAAAAATGTATATATGTAGCATAGCATAGTAAATTGGAAGTGACTTCTTACTTCTTGGGGCTCCTCTCAATCTCTTAGGACAAAACAAATATTACCATTTCACTTTTCACACGTCAACCATCTATTTCTTTTTAGAGAGAGAGAGAGAGCGAGCGTCTTCTTCTCTATCTCTTCCCCACTTGTAGTAACAACAATAGATACAATATGAGTATTGATCCAAACGAGACTCTCTGCCATTCATTTACATTTGGTTGGTGTCTAGTGTGTGAGCCCTTGTTAACTTGCGATGAGTCGGCATAAAAATGAACAAAAGGTATTACTAAAGCACACTTTTCTAATCTTGTTAAAAGAAGTGACGAGAATGAGATGTATTGGATTGGAAAAGCAAGTAGTACAACATTGAGCGCTTATATTCCCACAACTGGATTTAAATGAGGTGAAAGAAATCAGGAGCTGCCTACTGCCTATTGTAAAATACAGTACCCCCAACTCTAAGGTACACACGTAGCATGTACACTTACCACCACCAAATTTCTAAAATTTATTGAGCAAAACTAGAAATTTGATGTTCTATTTGACTAAAGAATTAAAAGTAGGGATTGATCTTGTAATACACTGTGTGAATGTGAATATATACGAGTGTACTAAAGAAGTTTACAAAGTAACAAAAAAATGTTTCACCCAATCAAGGAAACTTTATATTTTTGTAGAAAAGTCATAAATGATAATTTCAAGAATTTGCAAATAATGAAGAAGAAGACTGATGATAATAAATATAAAGTCAAATGAACAGAAGCTACAAGAACCTCAAGTAGATTGTTGGGACCACAATATCATCTTACTATATACGAACGAAACATATCAAACTACTCAAATCTAAATCAAACTGGCTTGACTACTTGTAATTGTAATTGTAAGTTATGATGATGCAAAAAAAAACAGCAACAAATTTAACCCAGTCGGACATTTATTTACTAAACATATATATTTATGTATGTATGCCTTTTTGATATGACTGTAAAGATGAACGGCTGCTCGCATCTTGCCTTTTTCTCTTCAACTAATATTTTATTTATGTGTGTGTACTATATGTACCTATATGCCTAAATATGTGTACACATTTTGCTTTATCCGTTCCGTAAACATGATGTCTTGCTGGTTTATTGAAAGATGAAGATGAATGATGAAGCAGGTTGATAGGACAGAACATACAATACAATGGTGAAATATTGAATCATGTATTGTTACATCTCTCCTTTTTATTCTGCTACTTCCAAATCAACAAGATGGGAAGCGATCCCTGTATTTTACTTGAGATTTTTTTTCAGTCTCGTATTTCACTTTAATATTATGAACTTTGAGATATCTATTCACATGTCTTGAGATGGAACAAGTAGATTTTGAGGCAAGTGTGAAATTATTGAAAGCAGGAGGAGAACGAGAACAAGCATTTTTTGTTGAGAACTTGAGACACAAATAAAATGCAACGTACATATTTATGACGAATAGGTGGAGATGTTGATAAGCTGAACCTATTTTCAAGTATATTTTTTTCATTGTGAGTAGAAATATAAAAAAAAGGTAACAGAAACAAGATAATATGGACAATACGGGACAAAAATCAACAATAATGAAATGTACAAGATGGTGATGTAGATTTCAAGATTTTTTTTCTTCTTCTTTACTTTGGTCAGATAACAAGTGTTTGGAGCTTTACGGAGTGATTCAATCATTTAAAAACATGCATTTTTGTATTTCGTCATGCTTTTTCTAGA
>JAANSM010000238.1:0-35558 GCA_036850725.1 Orchesella villosa | reverse complement strand
TTAATATAGCAACTTTTCACCAGTTTCTGATATGACAAACGATATGTTAACATTTGATTATGATTATTTAATTTCAAGAGCAAGGGTTCACAAACTGTAAGATGGAAGTGAAAATCAATTCTTGCATTCAAGTTTACATGTCCAAGCTTCTTTCTTTCTGCAAGAAGTCATGAGTTTTACGAAAGAGAAATATTTTGGCAGTAATCAAATTACTGTTTAAACAAGTACATTTCTAACTCAATCTTTTAATGTTATAAATGCTGGTTTCATGGTAGATTGACATTAATGTCGTATTTAATATCTTTTGGACAACAACGCTACAACATAATTGATTGCATTTGGACGCCAATGATTCTTACAAAGATAGAAACCAACCACATTAATCTTTCCTCCGACACCAGAACTCGCACTTTAAACTACTGAATCTTTCAGTTTTGAAGCTTTAACTTATGGAGTTATTAGTCAGCAAAGTTAAGCCGTCTATCAATTTAGTTGCTTCAAAATATCGATCCATATGTGTCCACAATAACAATTGCATTAAGTATCAAAATGTTAAATAGATTTATATGTTTGCTGGACATCGATGGTCTTGATATGAGCTCCGATAATATACTGCGTGGGCGTGAATTTTGTGCAACCGTCCTCAGAACTAATGTTTGTAACGCGTCATCGAATAAATTATTCAGTTACATCAAAATATAAGGGAATATATTTGCTGTACTCAAAGCATTATGGATTTTACTTTGATGCTACAACCAAAACCTAAAACGATTTGTTTCTCATTTGAAAAGAAGAGCATATAAATCACAGATTGCAGTTACACCTTTATTTAATAAATTTGCTAAATATTTAATAAACAACCGGGGCATACAATGTACTGTAAATCCTCAGGTTGCAGGTATTAAGTGCAACTTATAGACGATTTAAGGAACTGAGAAGCGATTGAAATTTTCAGAATATACAATTTTCAGTTGCATTTGTGATAAGTACATCTGTACGTGCATTCGACATCAAAGCAGCGTGCACGTATTATGCGCTTTTTTTGTAAAAAATGTTTTTTTTTGAAACGTAAACAAAGACTGAAGATAGTGCCTACGTGACAAGCTACACAACACCATTAATCTAACGACATTTGCATCAATTCTTTACGCAGCCATTGACTGCACTGAATTAAACTTATACTAAGAAAGGCTGGCTGGAACAAAAGGATTTCAATGAGGCAATAAAAGCTGCAGTCTCATGCCCTTTTATTGAGAACCTATATGGTTCCAGTTGAAAATACTCAAGTTGTGAATTAAAAAAATTAAATGATCTCAGTGTCATTATATATGGTTTCTGTTACAGTATTTTGTTTTTTCGTAGCAAAGCAACCTAAAGCATGCAAACGTGCTTTAGCTGAGCGAATCTGGAATTTTACACAAAAGTTATAAAATGGAAATGTACACACATATAAAAAGTAGGGACACTGAAATGTGTACAAAATTCTCAAAATGTTACGTACATTCTTTATATTCTTCTCATGTATTTTAAAATAAAAGTCAACATACCTACCCGATACTATATTTATTTACCATCATCACTTTGCTATTATGTGCATAGACACACAAGAAAGATATGATTTTGCATGTGCTCAATATGTACGCAACGCTACTGAGAATTTTTAAAAATCTTTATAAAATCCACGTGCTTCGATTCGCCGGCGTATAAATAGATAACGACTAATTTTAGAGCCAAAAAATAGCAACCATATTGGGTGGGCGAAAAATTCCTAAAAATATCCTATGATGATTCGCAAAACTATTTCTGGAAGGCGCCTCTATTTTCTTGCAACATCACACTGATCTTATATGCTAAGAGTAACGAGAGTATGTACATAGTTCCGTCTCTCTCTCTCTCTCTGTCTCTCGCGGGCACTACGTTTCCCACTACATTTTTACTGACTTGTTTTATAGTTTAGCGTCCTCTCATCTCACTCTCAAGCAATATTATGCTAGATTTTCCATCCAGTTATCTTAGAAATCCACGTAATATGACATAGATTTTGTAACACACAATACTAGTAAGCATGTAATTATATACATAACTATTAGTCATTGCAGTATATCCGTCCGTGGCAAACAACTATAGGTATATATTTACACATAGTGTCATGATACATTTACTGGGAAATACTTGTCTTACGTACACTAAATCACAGGGCATAAAACAAGAGCCTATCGGTTAGCTAGGCTTATCATTTTTGGTGTACGCAGACAAATATGTATATACTTAGCTCAACCTCTAATTTCGCTACAACCATTATCAACTACTACTTTCACTGCCGACAAATGTCATCTATATTCTCGTACTCGTGTACAAAGAATCTGGCAAAGTAATGCACGTCTTATAGAGTAAATGTTTGTGTTTGCATTATTTTTCAAAGTATTGCAGTTTAGGAAGGGTTTCGTAAGGTTGTGTATATGTATGCAGACATATTCCTTGGGTTAGCTTGTGTTCAAGAGCTAGCCTCAAATGAAAACGTGTGAATCGTACTTACTTATGTTGTGTCAACTAGGATTGCGTATCTTTCTGCAGACGATCTTCATCCGTTAACGGATATACATGGATATAAACAGTCTGCAAAGCTTACTCATCAATACACTTTTGGCTCATTGTCAGTGACTTTCAACTTTAGTTGGCGTTTACGTCCTTCCGTTGAAAATATTGATGATATAATGGTTTTTCTAATTGTTTTAACTTTGACTTTTACAAGCATTCTTAGTTTCTTTTAACGTGACACATGTAAATTAATTTATTGATGGTTCAATATTCGTTTTTTCCAAAACGATCCCGGTTTTGTTAACTTTCGGATTAAAATATGTTGAAATAATAAATCATCGTTGCAAACATTTTTTCAATTCAATTCAGAACGCTGTGGCTACTACTTTTGTGATTAAAATTGGAATCTACAAAGAATTCACGATGATGTAATGAGTATGAAAATAAAAAAAGTCCCCGAACTTCGAGAGATAAACTTGAGCTCCTAAAATACTCCGTAACCTTGTTGTTTTTCTGTGCAGGCGGTGTAAACAAGCTTTAAGGTAGAAGAAATACTTGTGATCATTTTATACGTTAATCTTAAAATGAACTATGACAAATCTTGCCTAGAAGCTTGAATGAATGTATAAGGAAGTGGCACCAGTGAGACAATTATTAATTGCACACAGAACAAGTGGGGAAGGTCAGTTTTTCACATTAACGTACTCATATAATGTATCAAGTTAAAAAATCACTAACGATAAGCACTAGCAGGGAATAGAAAAGAAACCTAATTCTATGATAAATAGAGGAATCATCCTTCCTAGATATTAGTTGACATATTTGATGACTTAATTGCGATTAATTCATTATTGTGAGATATTGCAGGTTACCTAAAACAAGTACAGCTAGTTCGACAATATGGTTTAAGCAAGCATTTAGCAACAAAAGTTTTACAAACAAGTGTGGGTTTACAAAAAACCATACATCTTTATTGTGTTGTAAAAGCCTACGTTGGGACTTATGCTTACCTGAGCTTTACATGAATTGGACACGCAGGTTTACTTTGAGAATTCTTTAAGATTTGTAATCATTCAATTATGAAGATTCTCACAACTATGTCGTCTTTGTTTTTGCGTATTGCATTTCTTGAAAAAACAATGTAAAACGTCCTGGAATGATGAGTAGAATGTATGTATTTCTGTATATACAAACACAACAAAACTCTATCAATTAACTATACAGCTGTATCTGCAATAGATTACTTAATTGTCATGAAAACAAAATAGCCTTATTTTAGTCTTAAAATGCTTGAATTTTGTTTGTTTACCAGTTGAACAAATGGGTAAAATAACGGGACGTGGTTGGAGTTACTACGATACAAATGTGTTATCAATGCATTCTCTTCATATGGATTAAAAATGAGAACGTCCACATCCCCTTATTTTACCCATTTGTTCATTTGTTCTCTTAAAATGCGATGGTGATTTTAAATACTTGTTTAACGAATGCGTCAATTGAATTCGTTAGAAGAAGATACTTATTTTATGAAAAAACAAAACTTTATCCAATCAACTGACAACATACATACGCCAATACAAAAATTATACGAACGATATGCTATAAAAGTCAGGAATGTCTGGAAAATATATTTACATTTATTTTAATGTTTTCACACAATTATTTGGAACATTTGCGACGCTTCATTAGTGGTTGGCAGGTAATACTATATGCTTCGATCTTAAGTTTCACGAAACTTTATGTCAAACTGTTCCTTTTTAATCTCCCTTAGAGCTTCGGACGTAATAATGATGTGCCTTTCGCGCGATGTGATATTATAATATTTCAGTTTCTGCCAAAGGCTCTTATTTCTTTCTAAAACCTACCTGATCTTCTGATCTACTACAGTTACATCAGAATCCGAGATCTTCTGACATCTGACTCCTAGCCTAGTAAAATCTTAAAATATGGCTGATACTATATCAATATCGTAAATCAAAACGTATAACTTGCTTTACGAAAGGTTTTGCTTCATTTATTTGCAAAATTGCCATCGCACAATAAGCCCCATAAACACACGATAAAATTCCGAAATATGACCACACTACGGAAGTTTAAATGTACACGAATATTGTATATAGATATATGCCTTGATATCAAATTTGCTTCCAAATTATATGGATGAATGACCTTTCCAGACCGAACGATAGCAATTGCTTCAGACTGTACTGTGTTTTCCATTAGCACATTTCGTAGCAGCTTTTGCCTTCTGGTAGTAAAAAGCTCAACAAATATGCAAATACAGAAGTCATTTGTGATGATTTGGCATGTTTGGGATATGTATAAACTGCTATTATACGAAACTAATTCCAAGTCTTTGCTCGTCATTTGTCTCACTAACATTTGATACATATGATCTTATTTATAAGTTTTTTGGAATTCCTCCATTAGATTTGAGAAAATATCAATCGTTGTCGCTTTTTCTTTCAAACAAAGCATTCTTAACAAATAACTGTATTGAAGCTAGTTTCACGTTACCCCTAGGGGAAAAAAGAAACTCGCTACAAGGAGAGCGGACACAGTCTGTTTCATTGCTGTGTGGATAACTTTCGCCCTAAACATAAACTATGTAACTTACTTAACAGTCGCTAGTATGTTGCAGATGTTTTACATTTCCACATTCATTTTGAGTCAGGGTACTGTACATCATTTAACTTATGTAGTTTTGTGTCAACTTGGTAGATATAGCATAGATTTAGCAGTTAAACTGTTAAACTATGCTGTGATAATCTTCACATTCAACATTAAATCATTATCTGTTAAAGCAATTTTATAAAAGCTAGAAAATATTTGTTTTTTTACATGGTATGGAATACATGGAATATATATTATATATGTTTCATCAATTCATAGAAAATAGTCGGTAAAGAAGGACAAATTTTCATTTAGAAACAAAGTAAGCCATATCATGAGCATCAGCGAACATTTTGAAATATTGTATTCGTTTTAAAATCATAATAGTAATCCTGTTACCCAAAATAGAGCAAAGGTTAATGAAAAGGTCTCCTTCATATCATATATATGTTAATGGTACATTCATTCATACAATTCATTAATGCTCCTTAAGGTACACCGATGGCATATAAAAGTCAGTTTAACCTGTTTTACCGAGAGAGTTACTTCAATGTTACTCATAATTAAACTTGATGGCTTGATTTCAACCATCGATTGGTTAAATAACGTTTTGAAAAGTAAAATCGTTTGCTTTTCTTGATCCCGCACAGCTGAGGTAGCAAATATTTAGGTAAACTATCCATGAAAACAGCATGATTACTTGTAATAGAGCGAGAAAATTAATCGAATCGAATCATACTCTTACATTATGACGTTCACAAATTATTGATCCAAGTCAGGTAGCTTAAATTCAGCGAATATATTGAAATCTGTAGGATTAGGTGATGTAACTGAGTGACAGCAACTATGAATACAGGAGTTATAAACCGCATTCATTTATCCTTCTGGGCTCGTCATCATTTCTTCACGTCACAATATTTTATATGTGCCAATCCGAGTTACACATGCAGTATACCGTCATGATTACGCCTCATAAGTCAAAGGAGAGTTCGAAATTACTACTACTACTGAACAGTTTTTGTTACATGTACCACTACCACTACCTTGCGTACATACATATATAACGTTCTTTGTTTGCGAAACAGTGATTCGGAACATAACCAGGAATGGACTTGACAGGATCAACATTAAAACAGCTTGAGCAGCAAAGATACATTATTATTATAGCCCATCATAATAAACTTACTTGATGTAGTCGAATTATATAATACCTGTGTCCCCAAGGGAGATAATAACTAATCTTTCGATGAGATTTTGCCAAGACGTATCTTATAATTTGTAATAGCTTACTCACGAGTAAAGTATGCGGTACGTCCGCCACCAAACAGATTTTTTCACAGGTTGTAGAAATTCGTATTTGCAATGCAAAAATTGCCAGATATGTTATGTTATGACACATAAAAATGAAGATACTGCTGGTGTTTGGTTATCCATACTATTTTTCAAGTTCCTGTACAATTAGTGCGACCTAGATTACCGTTTAAATGTTAAAAACCTCATACCCTAGAAAGATTTAGAAGTTTTCGGTTCTATCCTTCCCAATCGACTGCTTTGGTAACAAGTTTTTGTTACCTATTAGGTGAATATTGGCATGACCCAACAGGTCAAAGGTCAGCAATAGTCTTTAAGGCAAAAATGGGTTGTGATACATCAAAATGAATCTCCTATTGAGAGAACTTCATCAAAATTTAACTGCTGAATTTAAGTGTCGTCGATTAAGTATTGTAAAATATAATCTTAATTCCTTTATTGCAGCTTTGTATACAATTGTCTTTGCACATTCCGTGAATTTACTTTGCATATTAGTGACGGACATTCGTTGGACTTTACTCGTCAGTCTATGCTGTATTCATATAAGAGTTTATATGTTTTACAAACATTCACACGTGTTTATGCGTAGCGTGTGTAAGCAAGCTGATAAACTCGATGGGGCTATGATGGACACGGTGCAATTTGCAAGTAACTTGAGCTGTTCTTCTGAGTTAGATATATGTATGTATTATTGTGTATGTTTATGTAATATGTTAGATCATGCATTAATAATCAGAATCAAGAACAAAACAAACCTTTTAATACTTTCGCTTTGAGCTATATTTGTTTGGAAAGATCATCACAGTATCATAGGTATTTTTAGCTACGATTTAGCTAACACTTCCAAATAAATAGGAAAGGCAAAGAACTACTTCATATGCGATAAATTACTCGAGTTAATGATAATGCTGGAGTTTTAAAGGTTATAGGGTACCCAAATATCCTGATCTGGGCTCAAGTCATTAGATACTAGAGCGATTGTTACCCAACAAAAACGTTATGAGTCGTTTCATTAGTAAGTTCGGTCAATAATGCAAATCTGATTTTGATATGGCCGATTCTTTTGAAATGAAGTGAATTTCTTTGAGCGACACCTTAAGTATTGCCAGTTGCAATGTATTCCTAATAAAAATGACGCCTTTTATAAATCTTAAGACAAGATTCATAATTCGGATTGGCTAATTCAACGGGAACCTATTTAAGCGTCTGAAAAGGGTGGCACACAAAAGACAACTTATTATTTGCTACTTTTCTCCCTTACATTCCTTTTTCAGATGATTTAGATGCTCCACTCCATAATACTAAATCGCGTTGAAAACAAAAATCATTGTCCTCATCTGATATTTAGGCACTTTTTTATGTTCTTCATCATCCACATGTCACATCACTTATAACATAGTGGCATGAATCTGACCCGAGTCATTTTCATTACCTTTTGTCTGCGAGAAGTAACAACGTGTTTAATAAAAACGAGACAACTCAAGTAGAAGAAATGGCAATAAGAGAAGCTCTGCAGAAGGGAACAGGAAAAAAAAATCAGCGTTTCTCTCTATCTGGTGACGAAGTCTATTAAGGTGACAGTGTGTGGGTGAAGTCACCATCCCACCAGAGTAGCAGAGTAATCACACCTTTTTTATGCCCATTAGCCTACAGGTACATAGCGATATGATCAAATGAATTCACATCTCTCACAACCATCACATCCATCCAACCAATGTAGATATGGTTACATTAATGATGTTTATCATAATCATCATGGAGGTGAATAAACACACAGCATCTTATATACCCCACTTTTCCTGCTACTGAATAAAAATTATGCAAATGCAATACTTGTACTTACTCACTTCCAAACATGTGTACTGGTTGCGTGTCCTTTTTGTTCAATATTTTTTTCTGATCTGATCCCGCTGTGCATGTATTATGCACATCTACACACATATATATTATTATTACCTGTGTGCTTCATTTTATTTCGGTAGTAGCTCGACAAGTATATATCATATTTGGACGAATCTCTTCTAAGTACCTTAGCTGATAGGGAAAAGACTTGTGCCGCCACAAGTTTCTTGCATTTATTTGTTGATAATATTTTTTTGTGCCTTTTTGTTTCCTTCGTACGGTGTACAGTTGAATGTAATCACGGTCATAGCTACTTGCTCTCAAGATGACATCATCATTGCCATCATCTTGTTGTATAGTAATGCTCAAGTTTGTGTAGGCTAGTCTACCTAAAAACATGCATTGCTCCACATTGGCAACATGGTTTTTTTTTGGAATGAATGGACTGCATACACGCTGCAGACTTGAGATCATAGTGATTATCAATATTGTTTACCCTACAGGGATTACATGTCCATCGTCTTGAATATATTGGATCGTTTTCTTGTACATCTTACTAATAATAGTTTGATTTGATATGATTTATTTCCTAAAGTAAACATTATGTTGCTATATGTAGCATCTTTAATGATTTACACATTGAAAAGGGCCACTTATTAGCGTTCAAGGTCATTTTTGTAATTCTTCACTATTTTAGTTGTGAAGAAAAAACAATATATCGCATCATTTTTAGATGGTGATGCGCTGAGTTCGGTTTGCTCACTCATAGCATAAGAAAAGCATGTACTTTCGTACACAACCGTGCTATATTACATAGTAAACACGAACGAAAATGTTTAATTGCGATGCGATCCAATCGTAAAATGCTCCCGGGTCAAAGGATTTTGACGAATGTGTCTAAAACTTCGAAAATGATAGCTGGTCCTAGAACAAGTTGACGGCTGTGTTGTTTGTGTGTAATTACATGCGTAATATATTTGTCTGGGATATAATGACACGGAATGGCTAGTCATTGAACATTGAATATTAAATAAATTCGCATTATCTTTTACATATATAAATATATGTGACCTTTAATGGGATGAACAAAAGAAAACTGGCCGAAAATATGAAGAAAAATTGTATTTTCTGTCAGCAGCATACAATCAGCAATCAAGTTGATTAGAGATTGCATTTTAAATGCAGATGAAAATGTTGAAAGACAATGGAGAAGTGAAATGTGGTAGATTTTCATGTTAACTGTCGTCCTGGGTAGTAATTAAGTTTGCTGCGATTATTATGTGATTTTTGTTGTTGTTCAAATGGCCACAATTGATTCATAATAATCAGGCAGTGCATTGTCCAACCAAACGAAATATTATGGTTTGTGTCTGAAATGATGACGGGCTTGGTACTCATGTGGAATTGTTCACGTTTCAGTATTTTAAGTCGGTTGGCATGTGTTACTGCCAACTTCCAATTGAAGAGTGCAAGACTGAAAGCGTGTGTGTACTTGTTTGCACTGAACACGTTTATGGCCATTGTATGTGTCTGTCAGGTGCAGATTATATAGGTATACCCCAGGTTGAACTTGTGAAGCTAAGAAATTTCTCAAGTTTGACTCCTCTAAAGAAACGATCAAGTGGGCTGAGGTGGTTGCATGTAATCTTTGTGTGGCTTCTCCATATACATATACACAAAAGGATCCATGCATATTTGTACGTGTGTGTTTGTGTCTGATAATGAAGATGATGATGGTGCTTCAACAAGACAAACTCATACGGATATTCTCATCATCTCATGTATTCGGTTTGGTTCGAGGTTCCGATTTATTCACAGAGCTGACGTAATCCTCTCGGTGAGCCTCGGTACTTGTCGTCCTACCATATATGGCCAAGTTCAAGAACAACATTTCTTTTTATAAGGACCATATGGATAGCTAAGGTGATGATGAGACTCTTCTCTGCCCATTACTATGCCCATACAAACATGTCACATATACATATTTGTGGCATGCACTAAAGATCATGTATACATCCAACACGGCCACATCAACAAGATGCAAGTAAACTTGTGCATGAATAATATATATGTTGAGCTCACACAGGTAATAATTATAATAATCTTCTGCACCAAACTGAGTAGTACGCGTCTGAGCTGCAAGGTGTTGAGATGCTCATGAAATACTACTCTCGCTTGTCGTCTGTACATGATGCCCCATATTATTATTTCCCTTTCCCTTCATTTTCATTACCTGGAATACTTTTAGCATGATGTTTTTCATGTATATAAATCTCAACATGCAAGAAAGCCTTTATAAATAATATACGCAATTAATGCTAGCCTATTAACCTGTAACCTCACAATTTAAAGATTTTTGCTTTTCCTTAGAATAGTTTTTAACTTGACTTGACCCTTGCATTTTCAAATAAAAGCAAATCTTTGATGACTTTCATTTATATGCTTCGTCTTGAGTAAAGAAAAAGTAAATGGATACTTAAGTACCCATCGATCGATGTTTTAATTCATTAGTTCGAAAATGAAAGACATTACATTGTTTAGCATTAAAATTACAAAACTCCACTTGACCTTGCATCATCAATTAATCTCACTGACAGCGCATGGTCTTTAAGTAGGATACGTATATTCTGTAATCTACAGAAACTACTCTGTATACAAAAACTAAATGAACTGGATATAGATTAAAGAGTCTACATTAGTTCAGATGTTCCGATGTGGAACTGTGTGAAAATTATTAACTCCATAAAAATTTGCGTGTAGGAATACACCGCTACTAAATTGTAAGCCATAGTCAGTCTCAAGCACTATATGTAGCTTTGTACTGCACGCTTCCTTCAATATGGCAGAAAGTAAGACAAAATGATAAACGTACACTCGGCAGTCACTATCGAAAATTTATGCGGATAAATTTCATGAGGATTCATAAGAACTGGCTTAACTGAACTTACATTTCGTGGATTCCTCCTGACTTCAGATTTATTAAGTTTTCTCTAAACAGCTCTTAAATTTTGAATAAAGTCAAATAAAGTTTTACAATGAAATTTTCAGTAATCTAACGATGTTAAAGGTGAATAAATATTATAAATCTCAAATTAGTTTTCATATGTTTGCTACAGCAAAGTGAAAATTTGATTCCTAGGAATAACTTTGTTAAATTTCATTTTTCCTCAAGTAACAGCCCACCAAGCAGAGTGCGTGGGAGAAATCAGTTTTTGTACAAATTGGAACGTTTTCATAGGAAATTACATAATTCCGGGATGTACCTTGTTCGATCCCTACTTTTTCTAAAGTATTAGAAAATATGAAATTGTCCGTAAGTAGCTAGAAGATGAAGTGTCAGTAATTTTCATCGTGTCATCATTGGCATAGCAGGGCGTGGGAAAAAACCATATGTTGTCTGTGAAACATTCATGCATTCCGTATGACGATGAAATACACATGGTCAAAGGGAAAGGAACGTGTTGCCTCAAGTAGTTATTACACAAAAACACGACCACCTATAATGCGTGTGATAGGCAGTGCAGCATGTACAGTACGTGCAGTTGTCAAAATTTGTATGTTTCATATATCTTCTAACCACTTTCACGGTCAAGTGTTATGGCACATGATGATGAAAGGTCGTGGGATGATATGGAAATGTAAGCAAGGTAAAATGTTGAGCTTGCTTCCCCCCTAGAGGAAGTAATGCAATTACTTTAGCGCCATCGTGCAATGCAACGGCCTTAAGTCTCTTCCATGGAAAGGTAACTGCTTCAAGAAGTAGCAACCTGTAGCATTTTTTTTCATACTCACATAAAATACATAGGCTAGGTATGCACGTATTAGAGTTTAGACATGCACGTATTATTTGCACTATTGTCCCAGTTCATAGTTTACAGCGTAATTGACTTGGGAATGGTTTTAGACTTTGAATTATTCAATATTAATACTGACTCTTTTCTTGACATACACACTCTCACATACTGCATTTATAATAACCTTCAAAAAATCTAGCTCCAAAATAAAAAAAGGTAAACATGTTTTCGGTGAAAAAATCAAATCAATTTAGGAAATGCTTTTTTTGTATGAATGATGGAAGATGCAAAAAAAACTAACAAGTTTGCCCAACTTCCTGAACATCGACGGCACATAATCATCATAATCCAGTACATACAGGCTCTGAAAAAACATGAAGAATTTGTTTGTATTAAAAGGTACTTACGGTTGTTTTAGCCACCGGCATTATTTTTCTTTTATTGCAATTTCTTCTAACTCTTAATAAAACTCAAGGTTGAGGTTATCAAAAAGCGGAAAACATCTATGACAGCGTGGGAGAAAAATGCGTGGAACTATTGCAATATAATATTCTCAAACGAAAAGGAAAGGTTATGGAACTGAAACTTTTCTCTCACAATTTTGAAATACTGAAGCTGCTTTCTCCGAAATGATTCTTTCCTTTTTCATGTCAATACACATGGGTCCATTACACCTACATGCGTAACGCTTCCTCATGATTCATCAAGATAGATAATTCCCATTGAAGTTGTTCCTTTGAACATTTGAAGTCTCCTGCTTACATAAGTATTTGTACTTAAGTGTACCTTCCTCGAAGTTGACATGAAGTCGGAGTGTCTCAATCGAAAATGAAAAGACCATCCCTCCTATGCTTTTACTTTATTGGGTAGCAGTTCTTAGAAGAGTGAACCAACAAACACTAAATTAATTTGATTTAAAATTACCTCTACATTCAGGAAAAGGCAGTCATTACCTACCACTACCATTAGGTATCTTTCATATACATTACACTAAAAAACCAACATAAAGGCGAGCGTAATTGGCAGGTAAAGTTTTCAAACGATCTCAAACTTTCTCTTTAAAGATCGAGTTCATGGAAGTAGACATCCGCCCATGCACAAGTTTAAGTATGCAGGTGTATCACAGGATGCGTTTAACTTTTTTCTTTAAAGATCGAGTTCATGGAAGTAGACATCCGCCCATGCACAACTTTAAGTATGCAGGTGTATCACAGGATGCGTTTAACTTTTTGAGTGTTAACCAGGTGACAGAAAAATATAAGCAAAGACAAATGGACAGAGTAATGAACTTGGATAGAGATGTGGCTACAACATGTGCCCCCACAGTTTACGCATTACATCACGGTTAAATATCTACGAGTGCGTGGGTTCCCATATGCTCTTGTAATTGTAACAGTTTCTAGTGTTCATCATACTTACTCGGCTTACCATTCCATTATTCAATGCTATTCCGGTGTATTAATGACCAAGGGGATAACGAATGTACATTAATATGAAATGTGGATCAAAGCTAGAAACATTCTTTCCAGAATCTAGAAACCGGGAAGATAGCCTGCGGAGACAAGTGAAAGCATCACGTCTTATCATTTGTATCATGACGAAATCACGCACACAGTATTCCTTCTTATTCGCTTCTTTGTCAGAATTTCTTCTTTGTCAGAATTTTCGTAGGTGGAAGTTACACAAGACACAATTCATCTGTATTAGTTTCATGAAATTCGAATACGGAAATGGATCTAAAGACCAAACAAAAAAAACATTTTACGAAGTAGACATAAGGCCTCAAGTACTTACCAGGGTAAACAATGAAACAGGTTCCTTTGCAGAAGGAGAGTTTACATAAAAAGGTAAAAGACGATTTGGGAACATCAGTAGGTTTCTTAAGTAGTAGGATTTTTTTCAACCCACGATATATGGAAGTAAATCCAAACTGAATGGAAAACTGAATCATGTAGGTAGTCTGAAAAAATTAAAAAAAACAGTTATGAAAGATGAATTGCATGGTCTCATCCAAACAGTGTTTGTTACAAACCAATACAGGATACTAAAAAGGATTCTATGAATTTTATGAAATGTGTGAATAATAAATGTAATAAAAATATGTTACATCAGTGTAGAGAAAGAGGGGGTACTGTAAAATATTAAATGAAAAGGGATTTGTTGTTTCCGGGCTGCTTAAATTTCAACGTGTGTACAACTTATCCGAGTTGTAATTGAGTAGGCCGGTGCAATACTTATGCTCTCTTGAGGATCATTATGACCAGCTTTTTGAACGTTTTAACAAAGTTTTAACTCGTCAGTGTAAATCGATACGACATTATGTATGAGAAAGTACATATTTTTGGTAAGAGAAGGTACCACATAAATGCACAAGAGAAAGAAAGTTTATTGTTGTAATGATATGTTGTCGTGCAGAAAGGAAATACTTAAATTTCGACAAGTAACATGCAAAATCCAAAGTGCGATATAATTTCATATGCAAATGAGTCATAATTTTTTAGATAGAAAAGCTACCTTTCATGTGTGGAATATGTGATGTAAGTCCGTAAGGTGGTGGTTGTGCGAAAATTGATAATGTAATATACTTATTAAGCAGCTACAATATGTACAATATGAACTAAGCTTTCACCCGGTAATCAGGTGTAGACGCGGGGAAAGTGAGAATAGAAAGTTGCTGACGGTTTATAGCTTTCAGTCATGCATCTATGAAGAAATAAACATTACCTTGTACTTGAGACTCCTTATTAGTTTAGCACTTATATGCATATAGCCGTTTGCTGACGATGTTGCAATATTAGCTTTTGCGAGGAAGAGGCAGGAAGGCAATGTGAACTCAAGCATTATTCATGATATACGATACGTACTTTCATTGCAGAGAACTCAAACTGCAGTGTTAGCAAATACAGTGAGAGAAATATGATACCACGGCAAGTATAGGAGCGTAACACACAGAGCATCAGAGTAAAGTGGAAGCGCGAGAAGAGAATGAGGAACAAGTCACGCAGGGCAGGTCTCGAGAAAGTATTCTCTTTCCAAAGCCTCACTCCCGATCCTGAACTACGTTCTATGTGATTATGGGTTGTTAGCAGGTACGAGAAAAGCGTAGCCTAGCCTCCTTACTTTCTATTTACTCCGAATACTGACTGAGTGTAGTAGTAATATCGGTAATAGTATACATGATAGTAGTAGTTGGATTCCCATGAGAAAATCACATGGGGTTTTTCTAGATATTTGTAAAGGAGTGAGCTATGAATCTTTGCTAGCGGCTAGCTCCATGCTAGTACTAAGACGTCACAGGCTCTTGACGTCATGGCCCCTCTTGCTAGAAAAGCTGAGGGAACGGGAGGCACTGGCAATAGGGTGAGTTCATTCATAAAATTCATCTAGGACCACCACTTCTGCGTTCACTCATTCAGTTTGCAACGAGCTGTGAGTTGCTACACATCACCAACTAAACATTCTCTATATCCACTGAACACTCATTTTTATCCATTTACACACTTGTTCCTTCATCCCAACGGCTCACTTGAGCATTTGACTTACTACATTATATCATTCAGATTTCACACAAGAAAAAGGCTAAGGTAGCTCTCTAACTAACTGCATCATCGCCACCAACCATCTTCATTTTTACTGCATAGAAAAATCAACTGAAAGTTGTTGGCTCCTTTTTCTACCTTGCTCGAATCAGCTCAACATTTTGTGTTTGATTTCGGTTGTACTTTGTGTCAATACACAAAAAAGTACTGAAAAGAAGAAGGTTGCCAATCCATATAGACAAGCGGCAGTAAACCAAGTACACAAAGCCAATAGCTTGTTCATCAAAACGCTGCTCCCAGTAAGAAACAAGCAAAGCAAGCAAAAGTTGTAGTGGGATCGTCAGTCACAGAAGTGCAAGTTGCTCGTTGCAAAAGCATAGCATCTACTTAACCGTTTTACCTAATACTACAACTTACAACTCCCAAGCTCGCATGCTGCCTAAGCACTTTGTCGTTTACGCTTAGTGTGGTTCTCGAGTCTGGCTCTTACATATATATAGTCGGGATTCAGTTTCCTACTCTCACTCATTCACACACTGGATACGACGGCAACAACAACTTGACGTGACTCCTGCTCCACAGTACTAATAGCAACAGGAGAATATATTACTTGTACATTGTGACTCACTCATCTCAAATTATTTTCTGACAATTGACATACATTAGCAAAACAGTTTGTGCTAATTCACTTTAACACAGTTTTTTGGTCATTTATACCAAAAACTAGTTAGTTCATATTCACACGAAACATTCCAAGAGAGAAAGTAAATACACATTATTTTTTTGTTCTGGAGAAATAAAGTTGTACACAATACAATATAAATAGTCCTGTGGAGTTATGAATTCCACTGGCTAAGCCTTGAGTATCAAGTACCTGTGAATACAAGAAAAGAAGCCGGGAACGGACGTACCTTGGTCAAAAAATCCTGTATCTTAGCTCAAGACACACCGCGTGTTCCACAGAAGCGAAGAAGAGAGAGAGGCTACATGGTGAAAAGCAACCGGCGTTAATGTTTCATCCAACAAATTATCTTTATAATGGGCAAACACGTAATGATAATTACCTCTTGAAAGTTTTGTTCATAAGTAAACTGATATGCAAAGTACTTTGGTTCACTGAGGTGCGACGGTTTGAAACAAACAAACAACAAGTTGCAGTTTCTACATGGGATCGTATCTGCGCTGCTGATACTGTCCTGTGCAAAACCTCTTGTCGAAAGCGAAGTTTAAACTGACTGACTCGGTGTGACCACGATTTATAGAGTAAGAGAGAGAGAGAGAGAGATAGAGAGGAAAACTGAAAAAAAGTAGGAGGAAAGGGAGAGTTATTTGTTATTTGTTATTTGAGACTATAAAATTAGATGTAGGGGCACAGACAGGACTATTATAGTTTAAACTGTGGATAAGCCATTGCCATCACAAGGTTCACCGGTGAGTCCGGTTGACGTTACCATTTCTCTGTCTTCAGCAGAGTCGGAGTCGTCTACAAGAACAGAGGAAGAGAAGTTGTCCAATATGAGAATGATCGAAGACCCCGTGTTGACATTGTGTCACTTCCCCAGCCCGGGATCTAACCCGGAGGTCCCTGAAAGGAAAAAATCCCGGGTGTTACCTTGTGTCTCATTGAGTCTTCTCTGTTTTTCACCTCCTACGGCCACTTCCCCGCCATCATCACCTACATTGAGCAGAAGGGATATCTTCTGTCCTCCTAAACTGCCTTCCATCTCCTCATCACTGGAAAAATCTAAGGTTGCTCAGAACGAAGGCCAGTTTGAAAAGATTGACGACAGCCTCAACACTCCAGTGACGGCTGCAGAAGGTGCTAGCTTTTTTGGCACTACCGTGCCCCTTCTAGATCCACCACCAATCGGTAAGTTGACAGCTTTTTTTATAATTGTTTTTCTTTGCTCATACAACCTGCCATTAAAGTTATTAAATTTATTGCATACACATTTTGCATACACTCCTCCACTCCATTAAGAAAATGTGTACGTGCATAATTGTCACAACTCGTTTGCATAAGTTATATACGTCCTGCTATAGTTATCGCTTTGCTCAAATGGATGTTCTTTTATCTTTGTCTACACGTGCATAATGTCAACAAAGGCATGCGACGAACCCATTCACAATTCCAAACGAAAAATGCTTGGAGCTCTGCTAAAAATGCATTAATCAACCATGCGTCGCTCCAACTTGAGAATTGACAATTAACCACCTTCTCTACACATATATATCCTCTACATGCATACTCTATAACAATGTAGATATATATATATGTGAGCGCGAGCACACGCTAAGTTGATAATGCTTCTCGAGCCCTAAGAAAATAACATAGTTGCATTGTAAATGTTGCATGAGCATGCAATAAAACTGCAATAATACCGGGAAAGCACCGTAGTCAACATGTGTTTACACATTTTCTGGGATCAAGTTGAAGTTGGATACAAGACAAACATTTACATACACGATTTGACGTCACTGATCCTTTAATAATACATCTACTGGAAACACGGACAACAGGGTTTTTCTATTTTCATGCATGTCTCATAGGGAAAACGCGTAGGCGTCGTGTACATGTGTGTACATATATGTCTCGTATATATAAATACATGCAGAGAGTTAACATGCTGCCACTATAACAGTCAAGTTTCACACGGAACACGAAAGCAAGTGTAAGTTGATGTAGGTATTCCATATAATTTCACTTCCTTTCATACAACATGATATTATTACACATTGGTCTAAGTACACAAAAATTCACTGTATCCCATTTACTAGCAAACTGATTTACAGGGAGAGTATCGGGTTGTGCAAAAACATTCAGCTGAGCTTGAACTAAGCTTACTAAATCAGTTCAGGTTGGCACAGCCCTATTACACACATTGGCTAGTTATGGACATGGAAACGGTAGCAGACAGCGTTGAGGAAACTGAGAAGAAGGTTAAGAGTTAAATGCATCACACATGCATTTCAGTATGCCACGAGCTGAAAACGAGGAAAGAGAGAGAGAGAGATGTGATGTTATGATATAGCTTATCTCAAGACACAGCGAACAAAAGGATTGGACTACGGCATGTTACGGAGAAGGAGGGAATGCGGGCAGTATAAATGCTCCGAGTCAAAAAATTTAGGAGAGAACTACACACTTAGATATCCTACATTGCATAAGTATAGTATTGGGCATTATTAGTGTGGAGCTGAATGCTTTGGGACCGTTAGGTTCTGGCGGTCCTTGTAGTAGCTAGTGTAGCATGTGCATTTTAAAGATAACATTAATAACGAATAGTTGGTAGAAGCCAACATAATGGAAAGTCAATACTATAATCGTTTCTCTATGCCTCAGCTCCAGCTTCCTTCCTCTACACTTTTTACTCCATACTGGAACAGAGCTTTAAACTTATTTGCTAAACTGAGCAATGCATGCATGCCCAATGCAAAGGAGTTGATAGTCGGAGGAAAGTTTTTTTTTCCCCAAAAAAATCTGAACATAAGGTGTACACACACATGAGAAATGAAAATACCGACTTTAAGGTTTCCCCATTCTATTCCCAAAAGAAATCTTGAAAAGCGATCATAATTAATGAAGTCTGATAACAAAACCAAATGCATATATGCTTGGCAAATTTAATTTCAGGAAGGGATTTTTAACCCGTTTGTACCACCACCTGGAAACATTACGTAAGCATTTGCTTTAGATCCCATCACATTACAGGCTTAACCATGGGACAGCTCAAGTGTCAAAAGATGAAAGAAATTATCCACTAAAGCCTCGGGAAATAATTCAAATTATGTGTGTCATCATCGTCATTGTTTATAACATTAAAGCAGTTTACATACACAAGTACTTTTTGTATAAACACATGAGACATCACAAAATCAAGAAGGGCTTATGTAAACTAGAGAAGGTGCTGAATGAAACATGATGTCTTATCGACTACTGGTCATTCGAAAAAATCCAAGTTTAGCCTGGAGTTGTCATGAAAATATCGCACTACCCAAGAAGCTCTTTCACGAAACGCATGCAAATATCAATTTACCGAAGATGAGCTTATAGCTTGTAACAACTTGGAACACATCAGAGAGCAAAGGAGATGAGAATTCATGAACATTTGTGTAATAAATGGAATAGATACATGGTCTCTAAAAGCTTTACCTTGAGTAAATGTTGGTACCTATTGCCGGGCTGCAAAAGCTTGCCTGAAGTATAAATACCTAAAGAAATGATTCACTTTTGCTATGAAAATTCCACTGCATAGTGTGCAGTCCTGTGCACGCTCTCGCACTCTCTGCTTGTAATCCACAAGACGGTGAAGATGACGAGTATCACATCATCTCTTAATCTCGTCATCATCGTAATCAACCACATGGCAGCTACTAACAAGCAGAATCAAGCAGAAGAGTGTGTGAGTGCCCAGTAATCATCGCGACTTTACATGCACTACAACAAGAAAGTCTTATGCATCTACAAAATACAGACAAACATCTCCTCTCTATTGCTGCTTTTTGGTCGTAACTTTGGGGTCTGACGTGTTTTTTTTCTTCTGTTGATCCTATTGCTCCGTACTCACTGAGTCCACTCTACAACCTGATGATTCAATCATATGCTAATGTGTTAATAATCATATTGCATGAAAATTGTTAAAACCTTGTTACAAAACGGTGCCACAATGAATGATGTAGAAGTCAGGATGGTCTCATCGTCAGTTTTAGCAACACAACAAATGATTTTTTGAGAAACCATAACGCAACGTGATCATGTTTTGCACAAAACAGTTTTGTGCTGATTTTACTGTCCAAGTAGATTTATATTGGTACTACGTATATATATTGTATGGCCTCACACTTGTGCCTTTAACGAGAGGCTTACTTGAAAACAATTAGCAATAGTTGTAGCATCACGGGAAATGCTTGTTTAGGGATAGGTAGCAATGGAAGGGTAAATGAATGGCTATATATTTCATGCATTATCTTCACACCAAAATGTTTATTGCTGTAGCTGCTGCCTGCTTATCAAGATGCAATGCGAGCATGTACGCTAATTCAATTCCTTCTTGATTATATTTCACATAGGATCCTTGGATTCGGACCTGACACTTTCCTCTCACAACAGTACTCCAGCGTCGAGTCCTCCAAGCAGCCCCAAAATGTTTCCATCCCATCCTCACCACCAGCCTATGGATGAGGCTCAACAACAACAGCAACAGCAATCACAGCAGCAGCATCCCCATCATCAAACGCAACACCAACACCCACAGCAGAGACTGCGGGTAACAATGCCAACTGTGACACAACAGTCCTCTTTGAACACACCATTACCTCAGTCAGCCGGATCTCCGACAGCGGGGATAAACTGGATTCTTCCTTCCCCTGATAGATCCTTTTATGGTCCTTTGTTCGGGATTCTAACTCCCACTTCCCAACCCCAACAACTATCTTTTTCTAGTGATCCTCAGTCTGGGGGAGCCTCCCAGTTTGGTTCCCATTCTGAATTTTCCTTTGATCCGTGTATTTTAACGGATGACCCTTTTCGCCAACAACCTCCTCAACCCCAACAACCTCCAGATCAACCACCACAACAACCTCAACCTCCCCAACAACCATCGCAGCAGCAACAACAGCCATCTCAACCCAAGTACCATCCTTGGGCTACACCAGAATTCGAACAAACGTCTCAGGATCAGATGCCAGTCATACCAAAGCAAGAACCATTCTCAGAATTTTGCACTGGGGGTCCACCATCAGTAGAAACTTCCAGCACTCAGGACGCCAGTGGTGGGCCAGCTTCCGTTGGTCTTGCAGAGTACAATCCCAGCACGTCCAAAGGACATGAAATTTTGTCACAGGTAAAAATTTTTGTAAAATCTTTTCTATGATCATTCGAAAACTGCTTCAAACGTATCACTTTCATAAGTACCTCTGTGTATTAATATCTTCAAAACTAACGATTAGTAGAATCTGTCAGTAGTGGCTTCTTTATGGCAAAACTCATACCCCTTTTTGATACATGATAGTGTAACCACATACTGATAAAGTTTTCCCTTTCTCTTTCTTTGATTTCATGAAGGTCTTGCCTGAGTTTTCACAACAGGCCGGCCCTCTACGACTCGTTCCAGTAAAACCCCGTCGTTATCCTAACCGACCTAGCAAAACTCCAGTTCATGAAAGGCCGTATGCTTGCCCCGTAGAAGGTTGTGACAGACGCTTTAGTCGATCGGACGAACTCACTAGACACATTCGTATCCATACTGGCCAGAAACCATTTCAATGTCGTATTTGTATGAGAAGTTTCTCCCGATCAGATCATCTCACAACTCATGTTCGTACTCACACAGGCGAGAAACCATTCTCTTGCGATACGTGCGGTCGCAAATTTGCTCGCTCTGATGAGAAAAAGAGGCACGCAAAAGTTCACACAAAGTTAAGAACAAGAAGAGAAAAAAGCTCGACAAGTAACTCTTCAGCTGCAAGTAGTACTATTACGAGCGCTTCCGCCGTTGTAGGGCCACCGACTCCAAGTCCAAGCAGTAGTGTCACTCCAGTTCATATGCTTGCAAGTCCACAACAACCCACAACGCCCCAGCAGCACCAACTTCATCATTTAGGTGCTACAAACCAACAACAACAACAACAGCAACAACAACAACAACAACAAAGGCTCACTCAGTCATCATTACCGCACACAATTACTTCTGAGGACCTTCCAATTGTCACATCTGGCCTGTGATTTCCTTCCATTTTAGATGAACCAAAAAACAAAAGAATGAAGGTGCTCCGAAATTAGTCGTTCGTGATCATATAAATCAAATGTTGTCATTTCGTCAAAACCAATCGAATCTTCTAATGATATCATCACTATTCTTAGCATGAACTACAGGGTCATTTTGAAAACATGATGGTGGCAAACCAAGAATCAGCTTATATGATACAACAAAAAGAAAAATATACGTAGCAGTGTAGCCAACAACAAGAATTTACTAATATAAAAATCTATTATTATGTGGTTATAGGATACTTTAACAACATTCTGTGGAATGTGTTTATTCAAGCTAATCTTATATGTATTTAAATGTTTCCCTAATACTAACTACTTCCCTGAGTATCCAGTTAACCAAAACCACCAAATCGGAGTGGGTCTTCCTTTACGGTGCTTCTCAAGTTATTCTTAAAAAAACACACACACATATACCGTACCGTGTTTATCATCACCGTTCAATTGTCAAAATCACTATGTGGTCTTCTTCTACTTCTTCGTCAATGTCGTCATCGTCATCATATTTCTGGTACAGTACTACTACATCATCTACTTAATATACGTTAATACATATAAATTATATATCCATACATATTACATCTACCTAAAGTTATCTCGCTGTCGTTGTCTTCGTCTTCACCGTAACATTTGTCGTCGCTGCTCCTTTGTCAACCAACGTGAGTTTTCTCGTAAGTCTGTGAAACCCTATTTTTGAGTCAATCTTTACATGTCATCTTACAAAACATACCTACAAACTTAAAGCTAGGATGATGATCATTTAAAAAATTAAAAAATGCACAAATAGGTTAATATATTTACATACCTAAATTATTCGTACGTAACATAGTGTAAAGAAAAGAGTCACAAATTAGGCGAAATTGAGTAAGGGAATAGTTAACCTTCTTGTTTCTACAAAAGTGTTTTCCAAATATGATAAGGTGTAAATGAACCGATTTATGAGATCAAGATGGTTAGAAAATGGTATTAGAGACGTAAATAGAAAGCATAAAAATAGCTATAAACATAGTACATTGATCTAATTGGATGTGAAAAAGATATCTACCAATCATTAAAAATATTGTATCGGGGTATCTGATACTTTGTTGTCTGCTACTTCTGTAGAATGTTATCATGTTTCACCTTATTATTTTTAATCAGTCGACTCACTATATATATATATGCTTCACGTGCGATTAGAATTGTGTAATATTGTCTGTTCACATTTAATGTCAAATCGGTATACTGAAAGTGTGCACAATTCAAAACAAAACGTAAATTAGACTTAAGGATACAATACGGGCATAAAAAGCTGTCAAAATAGCACATTAAATTTTAAATACAGTGTTCCTCCAGGTGATATCAAGTAATGAGGTAATTAAAAAAGCTTGAATGGCCGGAACGGGCACTATTTGCCGACGTTTTTGTCCAACTAGAAGCTGCTCTTTTAAAAAAACAAACAAATTTTACAATCTTAACTTTGTACCCTAACCATTTGTACGTGAAACCATTATATATATCTTTACATGAATGCATATTTGGTACGAGAATTATATGTGCAAAATGTTTTACTGTGAAATGAGCTTTTCTTCTCACACACAATTACTCTTTGGAATTTAAAACTAACTACAACCACATGACTACTGAAGTACCTCCAGTTTTAGAATAATATGGATCTGTAAAGTGTTTGTAATGACCATTTCATTATTCGTACGTAACATATAGTTAGGTGTACATATTAGATGGCAATTTTATCTTACATCAGGAATAGAACTGTTCATTGTTTGGATGAAACGGTAGCAGAAATCAGAATGGTATAGTGTATAGTTTGTAGGTGAGTAATTATGAAGGATACTAACAGAATAGGAGCTCTAATGGCATTAGCACACGTTGAGTTTGAGAGAAATCACATTTTCACTTTGCTATTGCACAAGTCTCATTCTACCCCGCATTGAAAGGAAAAGTAGTAAAAGTCATGTGAAGGCAGTCTGCTCTGTCGTGATAGGAATTTCAAACGTCTTCATGGTATCAGCATTGCTGACTACTGTGAAAGATGGAAGCATATTAGTTTTGATCCCTTAAATTTTGAATTTTCTCATCTAAACTGTTTTTGTAATTTGGAATACAAAGCGAAAATTTTTAAAATTTGATGAAGAAGCTCATGCTTATCTTCAACTTGAAAATTTTAGGATGACTAACTTTACAATTTTAACGTTTTATAGTGAGATTTGCTAGAAACGTTTACATTTTTCTACTGCACATTTAGTAAAAAAACGTTCACACACACTATATAATTGTCATGTTGACGTATGTAACTGATGGCAGACCAAATATTCAAAAACAAATTTGTTGATAATAATTGTTTAGGAATGTGTGTTACTGTCCATGATTGGAACAAATGTAGCTGATTTTGACTGACTGATGAGCGTGAGATGACTGGTATGATGGTAAAATACTCTGGAACTATCATTCATTTTCTGCCACAAAAACAAACTACTATTATGACTACTACTATTTGCTAGATCTTCATTGCTTCTTGTGGTGAGCCACATGTTACAACTACTATTCACTAACTCTTACTGTTTTCGGTGTTGTTCGTGGTTCAATCAATGTTGGTTTATGGGAAAAGACTTTCTCGCACACATTACGTTACAGTCTTAAGTGGCTACAAGTGGTAAAATGCTCATTTGACTTGTAACATTATATGGAGAAATTTCACATAATTAATCATTTGATATAATATACTATATCCCAGGTTCATATTTGATTGGTTAAAAAAATGCAGCTATAGTGCAAAATATATAGGGTAATGTGTCTCATATAAAACTACTAATGTATTCATTGTCGGTGTCAGTATTTCAAATTGCTTAAAGCTAATAGTACACAAACTGGAGCATGGTTCAAGACAGCTGCGTCAAGTTAAGTAGGTAACAACGCGGATATATTTATATGTGAAAGGAACAGATAGGTTTATAATTACATGGGCCATTTTCATCGTAGCCAAATCTTGAGATATAAGCAACAGGAGGGAAAAGAGTTTCTAACTTGCTTGACATGATACACACACACACATGACATGACCTATATGGTGCAGAGGAAACCCAAACCAGAGTTTAGTGTTTAGGCATTAAAAAGCTTTCAGTGGATACAGATAGGTTTATAATTACATGGGCCATTTTCATCGTAGCCAAATCTTGAGATATAAGCAACAGGAGGGAAAAGAGTTTCTAACTATTGACAGTTGGAATAGAAATGTATGGTAATGATAAGGAGTAAAAGTTGTGTTAGTGTTTTGCCAGAGTATTTTATGTGCTTGACATGATACACACACACACATGACATGACCTATATGGTGCAGAGGAAACCCAAACCAGAGTTTAGTGTTTAGGCATTAAAAAGCTTTCAGTGGAAGTACTTGATGTAACGTTAGTGTCAATTAATCNCACATGACATGACCTATATGGTGCAGAGGAAACCCAAACCAGAGTTTAGTGTTTAGGCATTAAAAAGCTTTCAGTGGAAGTACTTGATGTAACTTTAGTGTCAATTAATCAATGCATCAGCTAGCTAGTTTATTACTTATATATGTTTGCTAAGAAGACATAGGCTTAGGTACTCACTGACCATTACCCTGTAGAGAGTATCCTTTTGTTCATCGTGTGCACCTATATAATGCATATATTACATGGTAGATAACAACAAACAGTATATTTTTTAATTTATTGTATTTCGTTTAAAAAAAAAGTTTGCCGTATATACCTTTACACATTAGTTGTTGATTGACGTTGTTACTGGACAATGCATATTACCTGGTTGTGGTAGTGTGGAATGTTAGCATCACATTAATGGTTGAGTATTTTAGGGAATTGAGACAACTGGTTGTTTTTGGTTCATGTTTAGGAGAAGCGTGCAGGAAGAAGAGATAGAGGGGAAAAGGAAGCAGTAGGAAGTATTTCATGCATTCTTATTTGTATGATAATGTGTGTGTAGCGTGTAAGGGAACGTATATAGTATGTAGGTGTGTTGAGCTTCGGACCATTACTACTACAATTATCATGTGCTTCAACTTGCTTAGTATTATGGAAAGTATGATATTATTACTAATTCACCGTCATGATGAGTTATTTACTTTTTGTTGGAATTCAGGTGCATAATTTATATGGGTACTTATATATTTGTATGCCATATATATATATATACTTATATATGATTCAAATAGTATTATTATTCTTACATGTATATTTTGATAAACAATGAAAGACGCGTCTAAAATGATATTATGACATTACCGTCATGTTGACTACATATTATGACGATGCAACTCAATACAATCTTTGATATCATATATTATGGAAGACCACACAATCATCACAATTGCTTTTAAGTCTGTTACTAATTGTTATTAGCATGCATTTTTTTAGGTTCACTTGTCACTTCAGTAACACTTATATAAATGCCGCATATTCATATACAATTCGTTTTAAGTAATCGATATTTTATTGTATATGTTTTAAATTATGTTAATTATTATTATGACAATTTCAAGGCTTTATGATTGTTCCCACTGACTGATTAATTAATATTTTTTATTTCTGGTAACAATCCTCAAACTACTTACCATCAAACATATTTTAAACTCTGACGTTGGTAGAAAATTGTTTTTAATATTACGTAACTCGCATATTACTTACATGTTATTATTATTATTATTGTAAATGTTATGCATTCTCGTATTATCTATTATACCTGTTGCTGTAATGGTTAATATCAAAGAAAAATATTGTTGATCCATATTATTTTCGCTATATAAAGTGTGACTATGTATTTGCAAACAAACTTTATCAACTTTCGAGTGTAAGTTATAATTATATATCTCCAATTACATTAAATAATTACATCGGTGTAAAAAAACTGTAATGGTTGAGAAAAACTATTTGTGCTACCTTTGAATATATACCTTTAAAAATATGTCACAATCACAAATATACGTATCTGAATGCAACGATGTCTATTGTGGAAATTCGTTGGATTTCAAAGATTTCAGCATTGTAGTTCTACTATTAGCTCGTGTCTTGTCGTGTATAAATGATGAGCGACTCAGGTTAGTCTTATCCAAACAGTCAAATGAGAATCCCAACCAAAAAAAATGTTAAATGTGGTGGTATGTTTGCGAAACAAAATGTGTAACGATGCAAGAAAAACATATTCTATTGTATGTGTATTCGTTATTGTCCATTTTTTTGTCGATGACAAAATGTGAAAGCCCGTGTCACAATATATATTATATCTCAAACCAAAAAATCTAATTTTGAAGGAAAGTTTTGTTGATTCATTTATTTATCATCAATCCATATTTCATATAAAGCATAACTTGGAAAGCAAGGACTTTTACCATGCATATTTTACGGCTTTCAAACTTGCACCGACATCTGGCACCTATTTCTACCTGTCGAGGCCCACGTATAGCGTACCAACTGAACCTAATCATACTCACTTTCTTAATCCATACTCTGAGTCATTACTTCGTTGAAAAAAAGCCTGAAAGTTGCTGATGGGAGGTGGAAGTGAGTCGTAGTGAAATCCCTGAATTCTACCGTTGTTGGCCTAACTTTCATTATTCTATAATAATCCATTCATGCAGAGTAATCAGCTGAAAAGCCAACTCCCGCCTTAACACCCACACACCAAAAGCTTTTTGTAAGGTAGTAACCATCAAGTATGAAGCCTTTCTTATTTGCCAATCTTTCCCACAATATGAGAAACTGAAAAGAAATGCGAAGCCAGTATATTATCAGCCTCAGAATAAATTCAATAACCCAACCGTTGAAAGGAGTACGCACCCATATTCATACAAACTCTGGAGAAATAAGTCGTAGTAATTTAGCTATTTATACGTACATATACGAATAAAAATATAACCCAAGAACCATATACGTGCAAATCGCACTAGTCTTCTTGTCCTTGATCACCATGATGCATCATCTCGCTGCGTCCCATCTTCACAATAAACAACAGTAAAGAACAAACAGTATCTTTTTGTTGGTCTTCTTGTTTGTGTACTAAGGAAGCATCATGTGGGTACCTTGAGATAGGTACATGGTATTATATTGTGATGACTGTCTTTTCATAAAAAAAGTGTTCTCTCATAATCATTACTTCCTCCCTTTAAGCCGTATGGTTTGCTTTTCCATTTCTACCTTCAAGAATATATTTTTTTTGATACAAACGGACAAGTCATATCCGATCGACACATAGCAATTACTTTGATTATAAGCTTTATACCATCATCCTTGTTCCTTTTACTCACTGCCGTTACTCGATTCAATTTAGATGAGTTATTTATACCTATTTCGACTTATTTTAGGTACTTCTAGCCGAATTCGTATTTGCACAGTAGCAAAACGTCAATGGTTTCAGGACGGCGTTTAAGTGTGTCGTATTCTCCACACTCATTATCCCCTTTAAAAATGCATACAACAAAATTTTATTTTTATAAACGTACCATTGTCCTCCAACTTCGAAGAAGTAAAAACATCTCAGCATTTTACCTCAAGAAACGAATGTACATACAAAAAGGAACATTGTGCTGTGAAACCACCAGTGATGATGACGATGACGATAATACTGTCGAATTATGAAATTTTCTGCGGACAAACAGTCAGCAAACTTTTTTGAGACGGAGCTTAGACTATGATTTTCAAGACGAGGAACTCACTGAGATGCATCAAATGTTTGTGGATCTTTGTCAAATGACAAATTAGTTGATTTCAGTCACCATACGGCAAACAAATTAGGAGCAGCATGGTATTCTCATTTTATACACGCGTGCAGTACTCATCCACATAATGGGTATTTATGCAACCACATGTACACTTTCAGACTTACAGATAACTTTAAGAGAAAAAAAGAAGGGTGACTTCATTATTAGAAAGGTGATAGGGCGTTTTTTCTTCTTTTTTTCTTTAAGAGGGGGATGTACTCAAATCTATCTGATTTTGCTTGTTGGGTCTACAAGAGCCAACGCCTTTTTTGAAAAAAATGCCGTGATTTTCGTCTTCGTCTTGGCCTGTAGTATAATAGCGTTTATAATATAGATTCCTTCTACTTATATGGACCCAATTTTGTAATGCTTTGATCATGACATGATACTTCTCTCGCAGGTGAGCCACAGCTTATACTTATATATTCTCAGCTTTTGATCGAAAACTCTTCCTGGCATATCATCCTTAAAAAACATTGTATAAAATGTACACACTAGCAAACAGTTATACAGTATGTATTTCCTCGGTTATTGTTGTTCTTGCTCTCGCACTCCAATGTTGGGAATAGCGTAGAGCCCCTTCATTCTGAAACTTGGAATGTTTCATTTTTCACTTGCTACATTTTACATACTGCAAGAAAGGAGTAAAAAAATTATAACAATTCAAAATACTTTTAAAGTAAAGCCCATGCAGAGCTGAGATAGCGTATGAACGCTTACATAAGATCAAACACAATCGGAAAGCATATAGAAAACAAATTCCCATTTCTATTCTGAAACCAATCTGTTATTAAACCAGCAGCTTGTATACCCAAGTTAAACATATAACAGGAAAGGTTGTCACTTGATCAACTAAGTCTGGCTTAAGTGTTTCAAAAAATTGAATTTTATCTATCAAAACTGGATGCATAAGCTTCATAAGGCACGATATAAAATTTACAACCGATATATATAACATGTTATCTAAGGAAGGAAATTACATCAACGAAAGAATGTCATTCGTTTATTATTACCCGTGCTCATGATATGATAAAAAAAAGGAAACCCGTCAAACAACAAAAAAACAAGGAGGGAGAACAATGACCATGTGTTATTGTCTGTATATCACAGTACCACAGCATCAATCACAAGCGGTGAGGTACTTATGTAGCGTAATGTTTTTTATATTTTGATCATGATTCTGTTATGATTGTGCTGGTGAAAATTGGAGTTCACTCCTCCTGTCCTGAGCCGTATGTTTGAGTTGAATATATACAAACAATGTGATATCACTGTCCATGGATCAAAACACAATATTCATAATAATATGTGATAGGAATAGTATTCTGAAGCATCACATCTTTCCAAACCAGAACAAATCGATTTCTCATGGGCAACACGAGACTCATGTCATCAAAATGGAAGATAGCCTATAATGCATTTGTATATGGGAATGAAAAAGTCGAGCATGATTTTGACGGATAGCCCATAAGACGATGGAGCGTAATGAGCATGAAATTATTTCATTTAGTATGGAATGATCAACCATGAAGAATGAAAAGGATTAGTGTTTTATATACGTGCTAATCGGAGCCGTGTGGTTGGTTTTGGTGAGGCTTACTAATACTAAACTACATTATGTTGTATTGAATTCGTCATTGTGTGTTGTACACAATAGAGTTACGCACATTCTGAACGGTTTCATACAGTTGGAAACCTTTTTTGTCATATTAATTTACATATTGTACCCACAAGTTGTTGCTCTAACAGCATGAAGTGCTGCTTACAAAAGGACCACAATGTATCCAGAGAAGAGCCAACTTTTTATTATCCCATGCCAATCAAAAGCAGATCGTGAAGAGTACACAGAACTAAGCTCTAGTATTCCGTTTATGCTAAATTTTATTCAAATCTGCCGAAATAAACTAATAAAAAGTGGATTGAAATGTATTGTAACAAAGAAATTAAATTATTTCATCATATTATTGTATCTTTATTGTAATAAAATTTTGGAGGAGACGGATATTTCTCCCACGAGCACTAATTGAAGTTGCAGTTGTAATAACATTCAAAAAAAAAGTTTTAAAAGAGGACGTATTACGTCGACCATAATTACCGTACTTCTGCCTCCTCAAACCAATACACAGCCCATGTTTTGCCATACATGTCGAAATGAATAAAACGCCTTAATTACCTCTTCATGGGGATCTTTCGCTTTTGAGCACAGTGAGATCCTTCACTATTGACAGATCGTGATCATGATGAGATGTTTATATACACCAACCAATCATCATGTTTTCTTTGGAATAAAAATAATGGAGTAAAAAAATGAGCTATGACTCCAACTACACGTACATACATTTATATCATTAAGACTGAGCCCTTCCATATAAACAGAAGAGGGCAAATAATCACAGCATTTGACCAAAGAGCAAAAACTTTGCGTTAAAAAAAATACGAACAAAATGAAAACATAAAATGGTTTTGTTGGGAAAACTTTTGTTACAATATCATTAAAAATTTGTTTTAACAAATTACTTGAAAATACACAATCATTTCACAAACAAAAACGTAATAAAGTAGATAAAAAGTCGTGTGTAACTTATTTCATGGGTCAAATCTCCAAATGATGTGATTTTCTAGCAGTAGAAGGACACTTTAACGAATAAAGTACACAAGTTAATTTGTTGTGAAGAAAATTAGGTAAAGTACGAAAACACAAAACAAAAATCAAAAAGTGGCATTTCGAGTTTAATAGAACAATATCTTTTTTGCACGTGCCAACCCAATAAAAACTATTCCAATCAGATAATTGCCCCAACTCTAAGAATCATAGGAAGATGACAACATCCAAACGCAATCAATAAAAAAGAGTGAAAACCCGCTCATTCAGCCCTTGTCGGAGAAAGCAACTTCCCACAAACATATGTGGCATATGACGAAGAGTACATGTTGAGATATAAGGAGCAAAGTATGCATCCGCATTTGATATATTCATTTTACATTAGAATTTTCCGTCATCTGTCATCTTCAGCAGAGATCGCGTAAACATCTTTCACCAAATAAAATGGGAAGAAAGTTGAAGTCAACAGAGTGAGATGTTTGATGAGATTCCTCGGGTGAAAAAGTCATGTTCTCAGGTCTTATTTTAGATCTTGTTTTTCTATTTTGCGAGAACAATTTGCGTACGCTTGAATGAGGGAAAATTATCGTCCTAAAAATAAAACGTTTTCCCATTTCAGTCACCCATACTGAAGATATATAGGCAACGTCGAGATGTGTGATATTGACTTTGGCTCACTGCTGTGTGAGTACGAAATGAGCTGAGCTGTTGTTGATACGTCCATGCATACGTCTATTACATACATACATTCTTGACTGTTGTATGCATAAAATTTTCGTGACATGAATGCGTCTGCTAGACATAAAGAGCGACACCATTTCATATGCATGCATGACTCTGACTTCTGTGTGTGTATTGTGCTTAGATATAAATGAATAATACATGCTTTTGTCTAGCTTTTTCTAAAGAGTCCTATCAGGTTTTCTGTTACGTACGTGTGCTCTCTCACACAATGTGTACCTAATATGCATTATGTAAAAACGCTGATAATTATACGTGTATATATACTCCTGATATTATTTATCCATTACTTGATACGCGTATATAAAAGATACATGCTTGCAACCAGTTAAGCCCTTGATAATGGCAGAAGTTGTTCCTCCTTTCCCCCATTATGCATTATAGTCTTGTTGTTGTAGTTAGAGAAAGAAATCAAGTGAAAGCATAAAAACAGAGACACACTTACAGCTCGTGCTAAATCGATCATATTGTATATATCTGCTAGAGAAAACTGATATGCATACAAAGAGTTCACAGCATATTCCACTATTTTCATTATCTTTCACTCGTCTATTATGAATGTACGTGTTGACGTCCGTCACGTCAATCTAGCGTCATGACGGAGTACGTTCTTTGCTTCCTTAGATTGTGTACATTGGGAGCCGGTTCATTCCATCCATCCTTCTCCTTCTGGATTATAATATGTTTATTTGATAAAAAAAAAGCTATATAATGCAATGTGGAAAAAATGAATCAAGTTGTTATGTGGACATTGTAGAGCTTACACACGTAAGTACGTACATCGTTTCTACCTAAGTGTAGCATTTCGTATCATTCTCTTTTTCAAACCAGTAAAGTCTGGGGGAAAAGGAGTAAATGGGTGAATGGATGTATACAAAAACTTTTTCTTGCTTGGACTCTCAGTATTCCAGGTGAGTGATTCCAGGTACTTAAATGCTTCGATGTTCATCAGGATATTCCTCTTTCTCGTTGTTGGGAAAGTAGACGTTGTGTTGTGATTAAAAGGAGCTAAAAATGACTTTTGGGAGGTTCGGCAAACGTGCCAATGCCAAGGTGAGGTTGACTTATTGCAGCTAAATTAGATATTACCGTTGCTTCTTATATAAATGAATTTATAGGATGCATGTAATGTAGTCCCTCTGCTACCCGCTTTGACTTTTACATTTATCAATTTAATCAAGTCATCCAATTCATCAAATGGACTGACGTCAGACACGTTTTCACTCACACTATTATTTTTAGACTCAGCCATCCCTATCGCATGTCGCAATATAGAACGGATATTATCGGGAGTCTATCATTACCTGTGTGTCCCTACGTTTTTTTTGGCATGGAAAAGGCAGAAGGCAAGTGACCAATACTGACCATTTCCCATTTTATTGGGAGGAATTGTAGTGAAATAAGTGTATCAGCTCTAGAGTATTTTGGGATCGTGACGGTGCTATTTTTATGTACTTAAACAAAACGATAAAATGACATGTGTGGAGTATGTGGGTGATAGCGTCAAGCGTTATGTGGTTTCCTAACCGAGGAAATGAAAGTGTCAGTGTAACGTGATGTAGCGATTGTTGGCATTTAATTTTCTTTGGTTGAATACGCATCCTTTAATCAACATAATGGCTGAACTACGACTGAGCCACAAAACCGGAGGAAATCAAGTGAATCATCTCTTTCAGTTCATGAAGGAGTCCTGATCTGAGTACTTGTGGTTTTTAAGTGTCACAAATAATATGGCTTTAAACTTCCGATGGTCCGATGTTATATGTGAGCTTTTTGAACGTCAAGATTTTTCTTTGGAAGAGTATATTACATTGGCATCCTAGTCAAGCGACAACGGATTTAATTTTTTTAAACTTTACTGTTGAATATTATTTCACGTTTTTTCACCGTCTGCTTTTTAAACCATTTAATAGCAAGCATACACTTTGCAGACCAGCTGTGATTTTTACCAATGTACATCATTCCTTGCGCATACCTTGGAAAAAATCTTTTCCTTATATGTGAACGAAACAAGGTTGTAATACCGTCAAATACCTGAAGAACCATTACGAAAGCTTAATTTGGAGATGTTCATTTCTGCTTGCGTCCGTCCAAGTCCCAAAAAAACAAAAACGAATCCTCAAGATTCTCAAGAGCTCTCTCTCTACTTACCTTAGCATCAAATGGTAAGTGTATCATCAGATATTCTTCGAAAGCCAGTATATGCGAGCTAGAGCCAGCTAACATTCCTAGTTCAGTCCAACAAGAATAGAACAAGGAGAGCAGCAAAGTGTTTTGGGAAAAGTGAACAAGTTTCGGTTCTTGAAATCCTTTCCTAAGCCATATCATCCTGTACATGTACACACACACAGATATACAAATTTAAGCCAGTAAGTATATACTAGCAAACATGAACTTACCGATGTATAGCTATGTATATGAATTTCTCGCTCAGTTTTCTACTCTTCCAGTTCAAAAAGCTATTCTCCGAGCTGTATGCAAATCCAAATCGTCAGACATTGAACTAACCGATGTATAGCTATGTATATGAATTTCTCGCTCAGTTTTCTACTCTTCCAGTTCAAAAAGCTATTCTCCGAGCTGTATGCAAATCCAAATCGTCAGACATTTTCCCTTTTTGGTCAAGTTCATAAAACTGATATTTTATGTTAAGAAGAGAAATATCACATTAAGAAAGTTGCAACGCGGAGGCCCAGTGTTGTTGCACGTTTTATGGAAACGGATTGATAGATCAGAAATATCATACTTCAAATTATATATCAACTGTAACATGAGAATTTTGTCCTTTTATTGTGAAGTACAATGACATCAACGGATATATATAATAATATGCAGATATAATGTGCTCCACCATGCCAAAGATTTTAAAAATTGGAGTCTTCAAAATACAAGTGTATTCCTTTTTCGAATCAATTTCAATATCTTTTAGTGTAAATGCTTAGGATGATATTCTGGGAGCAATGAAATGGTACCATTAATAAACTTTCCAACTATGACAGTAAGCAAACAAATTGTTGCGCGTATATACATCTACACAGACACATATTTTTTAGGTTCACACATTTGTATT
>JAANSM010000237.1:0-35603 GCA_036850725.1 Orchesella villosa | reverse complement strand
GTATCTTTACGAATGAAAGAAAACTGGACAACACAACGAAAATATTAAAGCCTCGAGTTAATCTCTTTAATTTCATTAAGATACAATCCCAATTGGATATATCGGCAACAATGCATACATATCTTAAATACGACTGAAATATATGATAGTTTAAGTTGCAATACTGGGTAACACTATGTACTACAACAATCACAAAGATTTTTGTTTTTACAATTGTAATTTGTATGATTTGATTGAATATATTTTATGGCATTCAAAATATGAAGGGCTAAAATCTACTTGCTGATTCTTCGGGAGACGTCCGGTGTGTCAATTTTGTGGTAGACTTTAAGATGATTCTTTAAAGTCGACTCTCTGGGATATTCATGACCACAAAGGAAGCACACAAATTTGAAATGACTGCTACCACTACTATCGGAGCCTTTATTGCCACCCCTGCCACCAGAATTAGTTTTCCGATACCTATTGCTAGCACGATTGTTAAGAAGCACACTATAATAACTATGCCTGAAAGGAACTGCACTACCGCTACTGCTACTACTTCCGCCGCCTTTATTATTATTATTGCCACTACTACACTGTTGGCTAGGACATTTCGAGGTCGACGTGGAAGCTGAAATGCTCAAGTTCAATTCATGCGATGGTCCCTCCACATCAACCTCCACAACGCTGTCTCTCACTGATTCTCGCGATTTCTTGGGTTCACCCGAGGACATGGGAGACGATGGATTGTGAATACAGCGTTTGAATTTGTGCTTAGGGACACTCGCTTCTTTAAACTGTCGCTCTTCAACAGTAACCTTCTGCTTGTCTTTTTGCATCGTTTGAATATTAATAGGGCTTAGTGTAGTTGACCTAAGCCGCATCAGTTTCAGCCTGTCACGGATTCCAAGACTAGCTTTCCAACAACACTTGTTACGCTCTTTCTCATTCAACGTTTCAGATTCTGACCTGTCCCGTGGAGCTGCAACTGCAACCAAGTAAAATTTCCATCACTGTCCCATCACTTGCTGCTCGTTTAGTGCTCTGGCTATATTGTTTGCTCATATCCTACAACCAGGATATCTTTCCGTTTCTACTTCCCTATGTCCAATATACCATGCAAATTGGCTTACACAGCTAGACGAATAGCTATAACAAATGTACCGGTTGTTCGAAATTATGCAACCCACATCCACAAATGAATTTTATGTAACTATATTTATGTCATGTATTTTTATGGCTTCCTATCACTACCTTCAATTTTATGAGCTTTTGAAGCCATGATTTTTCTAAATTCGCATATGTCACGTACGAATGTATGTCATTTCTCTTTTTTATACTTTCACCTACGTGCTTTACCCCTAACAGTACGAATGAACAGTTACAGTACAATATGGCTCGAATGAATGATTATGTGAATGTGAAGTACTTTAAATTAAAGCTAACGATGAAAATACTATGATGAAAACTAAGAAAAAATACTCTGATGGGAAAGGGGAAAATTCCTGATTCTAATGTTACAAAAAATTATCGGGTATTTGAAACAGTTAGGAAATAGACATTTAAAGAGTTAAAAACTGGTAGCGATTAATCGTGAATTTATATTTAAAAAAAGAAAACAAACAATAAAAAGTTTCAATGCTTACCGTCTGTAACTTCAATTCCGTCAGCATTAGTAGAACCTTGATGATCCGAGTCGCCACCGTCGTTCTTGTCATCATCACTAGATTTTTCCTGCAAGTAAATTATTTGACTAATTATTCAGCCTTACTTTAATTTCAAATGTCAAGCCTTAACAGCATTCCATACAAGTAATGAAGACGAAGGGAAGAATCCAAGAGAATATCGGCCATCATCCATTCCATCTTCATCGTCATCGTCATCATCCTCAACCTTCATGTTCATATTCAAGTTCGTTTCCACAATTTCGTAATCCTGTTCGCTTTTGTTAGAAGAATCCAATACGGGGGTTAAGAAAGTAGACGGATCCAAAAGTGAGGGTCCAGAGTCATGTGGCACCATTGGACTAGGCTGAGATGAAGCAGAAGAACGACTGCCCTGTTGTTTTCCAATAGCAATTAACGCTGGTGGTGAAGGCCGGTTGATGGAGGAGCTCATTGAAATATCGTTTTTGCCACGTACGGAGTCCTACACACCGACAAATCAATCACATTTGTGCAAAACCAACCAAGAATGAATAATTACCAATCAGCCAAAACAACGCAAAGCCCATCCCTTACCTGATGATTGTGATTATGGTTAGATAATTGTAATGGTTCCATATCCTCACTACTACCGCTGGAGGCCCGACGTCGCTTAAGCATGGGAATATTGTCGTATCCACCATTGGTGTCATTGCAGTTGTTGGAGCTCACAGACCTCAAAGACAAAGGTTTATTCCCAATGGAAGAGGCACTATCCTTGTTACCAGTGCTAGTATCATTTGTACTTCCTTCATTCCCCTCAGTCAACCCCCGAATCTTTAAGGCTTCAGCAGTTTTCAGAAAGTCAGAGAGTGACGACTGCGAAACGTTGACCTCTCCTTTATACATAAAACTCAAAAGCGCCTTCATTTCTGAGGGCTTGATATCTTTCATGAAAATAATTGGGTGAGGATGGCTGTTCTTCACAAGCAGATTTTCGAAATAAGGACTGCATGCTGACAGCACAGTTTGATGGGCTCGGAAAGTTTCACCTTCGCATGCTAATGTCACATCTGTCAATGACTCGTGTCTCAAAAGGCGGTCCAAAACTTCTGTGAAATTGCTTGCGTGGTTATTCCACCGCAAGCAAAAGTGCTGATCCTGTACTCCACCCATTTTCTCTACCGTTTTCGGCTTCAGCTTGATTATCAAACCTTCGACGACTCGTCAACAACTGAAAAAGGTCCCACTTTCTTCTGGTACGTTAACCAAAACAAAAAAGTACTTGCTCGTCACCCAGCTTCCTTCTTATTCTGTTGCAGTCTGAAAATCAAACAAATGAGAGATAATCATTACAAATTTGAAATTATCAAAAACCCTCACATTTCACCAACGTCCTTAAATATAAGTCATACTTACTACTAATGACTAATAGCGGAAGAACAACGCAATCCAATTTGAGTACAAAATTTAACGCAATGAATAATCTTTATCTTTATGTCTCCTTACACCTTACATCTTATAGGCTCGTCGTCTACTACTGACTACTGTGACTACTACTACCACCTCTCTTGTCTATGTACAGCAGCGTTTAGTTATTAAATAGTTGACGTTCAACGATGAAGTTATGTATTGCAACTTGCAAGAACCAACTCCAACACTTACATATAATCCACTAATAATCCTAACTGCCAATATACTCACTGAATGAGCTAATTAAACCTACGGACTGGCAGTAAAATTTACATACCCTTTACTACCAACACGATGAATATATACAGCAATAATTATGAGCGTTTCAGTGTTCAGCAAACCAACCAATCCTAATGCTCATGTTTATAACACAACCTTGGACCACGGGCAGAAATTTACATGTCATGAGATGAGATACATTCAACACTCATAAAGAATGGATATCCTTTTTTTAGCTGTCTATATCCAACTTACACTTACAAAACCTAAACTTAACAAATCTGTAACCAAACGCTAAAATAACATAACATAACATAACGCTGTGCACAAATTAAGTTTCGGCTCCTCCAACACTATAAAAGCGCATGAAGAAACGGAGCGAAAAATGCGTCAAACTCAACAGGTAACACATCCACATCCAACATCTCGCCAAAAGCCTCTTCCATCATCTTCGCTAGTCTCTGTAGTCCTCTTCTCTCTCTCTCTCCAATATCCGTATCTAACATATTAACACAGTTATAAACGGAGGAGTCGTCGTCGACTAACGCAAAAGCAGAGAGATATTATACAAACACACTTCTGCGCAAGAGACTAAACTAACGACATTAGAATAAATATCATCATCATGAGCAAAGCTACAAAATGCTGGCTGACAAAAACACATGAGGAGTGAACTATATATGGCACTTTACTTAATACTATTGTCCTCCTGTGCTTTATACTATGATATACACCTATTTCCTGAATTATTTTTCCCTTCGACGGCTTCGACATATTCGAGTTTAGGTTGAAAATAATATATGGAATATGTGTTGGAATAGAACTAGATTATGATATGATGATAAATATGATAATATATAACGTAAAAACAGAAAATATTATGCAGGAGCAAAGAACCCTTTCTCGTTGAGAATACAAAAAGTGAGCTCACACATAAATATGCAGAAAATTACCTATTCCGTCAAGTCAATCCATTTCCATACGAGTTATGTGCTATATGGATGGTGAGGATGATGATTTTGGTGTGTGGTGTCAGTCAGCGTTTGCGAATGAAAGGATGAATTGTTAAAAAAAACAGCACATACAGAAGAAAGGGAGACAGCATAACTTAACTTCAATTCAAATTTTAAACAAGGTACTGCTCCAACTAATGCGGCTACTGCCATAAGATTTGTTTCCTTCTTTTCTTATATAGTCTTTTTCAACGAAATATATTCAATTCAAAATTAATTCAAAATGGCTGTCCTCGAAAAAAAACTAAAACTGCTGCTACTCATGTTGCTACCGATGATGATGATGATGCCGAAGGATTTTCTTGAGTGGGGTTTCCTTTACCGTTCGAGTTGGAGTGGAGAGAGGAAGTCTAAGTACGTAGTAATTTTGTTTAAAACTACTGAAAAATCAGTTCAGCCAGTTCGACAGCTCAGCATGCAAAAGGGAGATGAGATGAGAGATGATGTAGTATAGTAGGAGAGAAGGGAGAATAGAATACTTTTTATGGTACTCAGAGACAGAGACTCAACCCTTCATTGTCCTTTCTCCTTCTTGTTCCCTAAGACGGCTTTTATGTGTGTTTCTCTGACATTTACGTGGAAAATGGGAAAGATTGAAATGGTGAATATAAGTGCACGCCATTCTACTAAATGCCAACGGGGAGGAGAAGCACACGAGCCTTTACCCGATCCTTCTTGCTTCCCCCTCCGAAAAATCGGTCTTGTGCTAGTTTGTGTGTATACAAAATATACAAATGCAAAGAGAGCTGTTATATATATCCCTCGGGCCCTAGTCACTCACAGTGCACTGGCACTGAAGAGTGCAGTTGAGTGAATGGTATATATAGAGAGTACTCCATAATAATAAGCAAGTACCGTAATATTATATACCTAGTAGACAAAGGGAAGTAGAGTGCGTGACTCAGCCGGAATATTTCTAGGATCTCTCCATTCTTTCTTCCTGGTCAACAAAAATGGTTTGACAGCAAGCCATCCTTATACTAGATGGTAGGATGTAAAGATAGAGATTGAGGAAGGGAAAGGGAAGAAAATGAAAGAGGGAAAAGGGAGCACACGACGATGAACATCAAAAGCGGACATGAATATCTCTGATCTATAAATATATATTTATATGTATATAAGTGCATGTGTGTTTAAGCGCATACGTACAGCACAGCTCATTTACGTTGTTATAGCTTATTTGTACATAGAAGTTGTTCAGTTTTTTGGAAGGAAAAAGAAATGTCTGCAAAGGAGCTACGTTGGTGCTATAAGGAAGGAAAGTATACACATATATAGGAAAGGCCCCCGCGTGTCCTCTAGTCACTCTTGTTAACTACCAAACCAAGTTATCGATCCTATTTTCCTGCTCGCAGTCTTTTTCGTTTTTCTGAGAGGGAAGCGAACCCATCAGCAATATAATAATGCTGTGTGTGAAGTAAAGAGCAGTACAGAAATAGGAAGGGAAAAGGAAAGGGTGACTTCATTTAAGGCCTTTCACTCATTCCCTACTCTTGGCTTTCTCCCCTTCTCACATATCTCGTTTTCCTTTTTATAGGTTTGCCTCTCAGCGGCAAGCGGCATGCTTTCGCTTGTATGGGTTTTCGGTTTGTTACTATTACTATTACGAATTCTCCCTTAAACCCTAAAATATCCCTATAAGTTGGCCCTAATACCCAGCGATCAATAAAAAACACTCACTTATCGTGAACCCAAAAAACTTGTGTAGTGTGGCGAAGCAGTAAAAGAGCTAAACTGGCAGTCGGTTGGGCTGACAGAAAGTAGGGTCCTTTCCTAAACTGAAAACCGACTTCTTATACACACGCTTGCTTTTTGTATTGAAAACATCTTTTACGGTAGCGATTTACTTACACTTGGTCGACACTATGCTTGTGTGAGTGCTACCGCTAACCAGAGAGTTCTCTTTATCATTCAACAGAAGAAATATACTATGTTAACAAAAAACATAGCCGACATTACATTACATTTTTAGAGCAGGACTGGACCTTTTTTTATGACTCGTTTCAATCTTGCACTTTCACCAATATTGGTAATGCATTTTGCCCATCCTCACTCAAGCTGACAATAATGGCCTACTTTACCTATTTGTTCATTGTACCACCACGACAATCCTCATGTACTACATATACACTTATCCCTTCTTAGAACTCGTTCACGCTGTCAAATGAACAAGCACTGTAATGACTATGCTGAAGCGAAAATAGCATGAATCTTTAAATTGTATTCTTCGTCATTCCATATAAATGGGAGGTTTACACTAGGAAATACCCTAAAACGTTTTTGCATGGGGTTTGCTAGTTCCATTCAGTTCAAAACCTCTATAACGATGAAACATTTAAATTTGCCATTTACCTTCGTTTGTTTACTGACTTTCCAGCATTGCAACTATTCTGTACATTTTTTATTTTGCAATGTCATTTGAATTTGAATATTCAGATTCACCACCAGTATTACTGAACTAAAGTTAAGAGGAAATCTTCATACACGTAATCAACATACCTTATATGATGGTCGTCCGGAAAATGCCAACACAAGAATGAAGTAGCGCAACAACAACAAATGCATCAATATTCAACTTCCCCCTGACTTACTGACTTGAATATAGATGAATTGCATAACACCAGCACGAGTGGATTGAATTGTAGAAAATGTAAATTTATCTAAGTACTTGAAGGCTCCTTATAATTCGGCGTCAACTTTGGTTCCTTGAAAATCTAGCTTAATTCTGGAATGTCGAATGAACACCATATATAACTATGTGTAATGTTGAATATATGTTAGAGTTTGTAATGTATGTGCGTGAAACGAAAAACTAGACCAAAAAACTGCAAGTATACAGCTCGATCTCAGATTTACTCACGACGATCACACTGCCTCCAAGCCAGCGCAGAAGAAAACTGAATGAGAAAAAATGGTCTGGTTGAAAGAAACTAAAAGTGTTTATCTTTGGACTCCATAATCGGAGGAAATACTTATATTACGTAGGAGTAAGAGTCAGTTGAAAGGCAAAGGCTCACCTCGGGAAAGGCTTAGCTCACGAAATGAAAACATGAGAGGACAACTAACTTTTTAAAAGTACAACAACTCGTATAAAAATATCCATAATATTCCTTTCGCTTTTGCTCCTGTCTCCCTTTTTCTGAGTGCCTGTTGTGGCAGCAGCAAAAAGTGTAATGTGCAATGCACCGTGGCAAGTGAGCTAGCGACGAGGTTTTCGTTCCTAACATCAACCCTTAGGAGCCATTACCAAAAAAAGTATCCAACCGAATGAATGCAATGCATGCATGACATATCCTATATAAATGCATTCGCGTATATTATGGATATAGGAGCAAAAGCAAGCTCTAGCAAAAGGCGAAGGGTTTTTGAAGGGGCAAGTAGAAGGCATATAAGTAGTATCATTGCATTCTCCTGCGTTGTGATGTGCACCAAGCAATTCAAGATTTTGCCCGGCGCATCACTCCACCACGTTTTATGTATTTTCACGGTTTTGCTCTTCTTCACGACTTCCCTTTTACTTTTATTCTCCTTCGTTTGAGAGTTGAGAGCAGCGACTTTACTTCACTTGTGCTCCCTAAATGGTCATAGGCAAAAGGCTGCTTTTGCTAGCACTTGGTTAGATTGGGAGGAAGGAATGCAATGTCTCTTGTATATCTGGCAAAGCCAAGCCAATATTAGTGCATTGCCAGTTCAGCGCAGTGCTCTGGCCTTTCTGGCATCCACTAAAAAAAAGCTGCCTTGCCTTGCAGCACCACCAGAAGCGGCTGCAACCTTATGTCCTTAATGTACGTTTTATATCTGTATGTGTGCATATTATATAAAGTAGCAACACATGTATCCTGTGTCTTTTCATCAATAAGCAACATGAGAAATGGAGAAGGAGCGATAGGATGCCAGGCAAAGCAGGAGAACCAGTGCAGTGCACTATACTCGTTCTTATTCAAGTCATTCCAAAAAAACAGCCAAGCAATATATATCATCGACAAGTGAAACAAGCGAAAAAGGGGCTTTTCCCTAGCCAAGCCTGCTCTCCCTGCCTTCTAGGTTCAAGTCCAACTAGAAGAAAAAGTGAAGTCTTGCTCTAGCTTGAAAAGCAGCCACATATCACCGCCAGTCCTAGTACTACTTATTTTATGGCATCACAATCTCTGATACGATGGCTATGAATGTATATATATATAAAATATAATATTCTTATGTGCATATAAAAAGCCATTCGTGTCGTAAGGTTGAGGTTACATTTTGAGAAAATGCAATACTTGCTTGTACAAAAACGCTGGGATTCCTGCAAAGCGTTTTCCTTTCCTCGCTGTGTGACTCTGATTATAGAAAAGAATCGTATCCCTAGTCTCTCATTCCCTATAATCCAAACCTCAGCAGAATTCCAGCACGAGGCAGAAACAGGCAGATGAATGCTGAAGTCAATGTACCTTCACAAAGTCACTCTATCCTCACTTAAGGACATGCCATCGTATCATGAAGCGGCAGGCAAGCAGCAATGAATTGCCTTTAGTTTTACTTGATGTATATGTATGCAATACGTACTTTTACTACATTCATTCCCCGTGAGTCCATGCATACTTAGAGCTCACTCCACACAGATTCACAATGCTTTGCATCACATATATATTCTTATCTCCATCCAAACATCTCTCTCTCTCTCACTGACTGAAAATGACTCGAAGCCTCAGCATAAATGGATGTATGGATAAATGAAAGGATAAAGAAATGAATGTGTGCAATGTGAATTAGCATGGTATGGAATAAATGGAGAGAGAATGTAAGAATGTTAGCGCTAACATATATACTCTATAATACTTCATGTTTTGCTAGCCATATGAGAGAGATCTCTCTCCGCTGTTGCTGTCTCTTTGCTGAGAACACAAAAGGATGCTTTCATAGTAGGGCTCATTAAACCACAGGTGAGATGATAAGTCCATAACGAGCACCTCATGGAACACAGTCATGAAAGAAATCTAATATGTGACTTTGCCACATGTTTAATGCAACACTGAGTGAGCTAAAAAGCTTCGCATGATTTTTTTTTCTCTCTCCCTCACTCCTTCCAATCATTCCATTCCCTATTATAAATTTCATGATGATGATGATGCTGTGTGTGGTATTCCAAGTGTTCCCTTTTCCATTCCACTGTCAGAAAAAGGTATTCATAAGGTAGCAACAGCAGGAGCAAGTTGATAACAATAGTAAAACTTGTGTATAGTTGCACACTGCACTGACTTCTCCATCAAGTACGTGAGATTATATTATGTACATGTGATGATGTGAGCTATTGCAATAATATCAAGTGCGTTCTTTTCCATTATATATCTATTTTATATATTTCTGTTTATGATGTTCCTTTCCTCCAGTCATGTTTGTTTGGACGACCCTGAGACAAACATCATATTACACTGCGCACAAAAAAATAAGGATTCACAGACCATGAATGCATGAAACATACAGGTTAGTCTTGTGTTGATTTGATAGAGAAATGAATTTGGATATGCACTTATATATATGCTGCTGGACTGTGTGAGCAGAGTTCGTACGTAGTTACAGATTAAATTCATCAGGTATAACAATGAGATTCCCTGTTATTATTGCCCCTTGTGTATATCACATCGCATATGAAGCAAAGCTGAAATAAGTAAATACATTACTAATACTTTAATATAAATGTCGCTCTTTTTCCTTATTTCTTTTCCCCAGTCAGTAAGGGAGCCAACTTGAGTATATGTAGAATATTCATTTCATTGTTAATGCTAGTATTGAGCGATATGCTGATGAATGGTTTTTTTGCTTGTTCGACATTGCGTAATAAGAACAACATTTAGTTTTACTCTATCAACCTAAAGAATGGAGAAAAATCGGCTACGTGTACCAATCAAATGTAATATACGGGGGCAGAAGAAAATAGTAATGGAAATTAGAGCCCCTCAATTCAATCCCTCACTCTTTTTCCCTTGTGCTACGTAATCCTACCTCTTAAAAACTTACAAGTCCTTACAACATAATAACTTTACATCAAACACGATATAACCTTTATACTTTATATATATACTGTTGATATTTATGCATGCATTTTCTTGTCTTGCATTTCAGGGGAATTATGCCAAACCACGAACAAACAGCTTCATAGAAAAATCAGGGCTTGACTTTATCAGTACACATCATGGAATATCCACATTAAAAAAAGTATACTGGGATGGCATATGTGAATGCTAAACATGTTTGCCTACGTGTAGGTAAAATCTTGGTATGAGTGCCAGTTGCCATTGCTTTACTAGTTGAAGCAACAGGAGCACAGAAAGCAGTACGCACAGTCATCATGATACGAACTATACCAGAAGCGAAAATAATGAAATAGCTTACTTACTCTCCTCTCTTTCTGACTGACTTGACTTATCGGATAAAGTTAGAGAGAGAGAAGTGAAGGAATGACGAAGACGACATTTTCAAAGGAGAATATATTCAGGGTATTTGACCTTCCCTGTTCCTTCGCCCTGCTTGCTGCTAACTCGTCTTGTACCACAAGAGTATAAGCTGACGTTGATGCGATTATATGAAACTGTGGCTCTCTCTTGCTATGTACAGTGTTTGTTATGTTATGTTGCTCCACCAAATCTCATTTTTCTCGTTACACAATTCCTGTTCCAATCGCATCTTTTCTCTGCCGCTTCAATGCCTGAACTATAAAGATATTGCTTCACCATGCATAAATACATAATGTAGCTACGACGAAACCAACACACATTTTTAGTAGTCAACTCTATTTTCATAGTTTACAAGAAGTCGATGGGTAAGTCGTCCGATCTTATATGCGTGTACTGTGTGTACTTATATACATATATATTTGTACTGCTGAACAAAACTAATAATATTCATGGGGCTTTTGCCTGCTGCTTTTTGGATCCTTATTGCATGTGTGTGTGCTCTTTAGAAGATGAGATGTGCTCAACTTATCTCCTGCCTCCTGCCCTGCATTTCATTACGTCTGTCTCCTTCTTTCACTCCCAAAATCAGAGCCTCCTCTGTTCTTCGTCTCCTTTAGGAGACGACTTTTGATAAAAACGTGGTGGATGAACGGAATGTTATTTGTAAAAAGCTTAAGAAAATTGAGCAAAAGTTGTTAACAAAGTACACACACGAAGCATTCTTTCTTCCTGAGCTAAGGCTATATGACAAATTATCGTACATAATATGATTACTATCAACCATGTCTATATACTTAGAATACATTTACATACGTGCGTAGAGAAACGCGCATTCATTACGAAGGGCTATACCTAAAATGTCGTAATGACATGAGAATATCCGATTGTCCTCAAACAAACAACGCCTGTTGAGTCATGTATTTTCAATATTTCTGAAGAGGCATAACTACGCAGTTATTATTAGGCATGATGGCTGTAAATTATATTCCGCTTAAGATATTGTGATGTGATGAATCAACGTGTGTTCAAATATATATTGAAATATGTTAATTAATCTTTATCGGCAAACCCCCAATGACAAAAGCCATCTTTAACTACATTAGGAAATATAAGGGGCATATAAACGGAGCGTAGCCTTGATTTGATATTTATTATTTCTACCGCAGTAACTTCCAAGTAACCCAAATACAATTGTACATTCATGTGAGTCATTTCATAACCTAAAAATTTGACTTTCGACAAAATCACACAAAACAAGACTATTAAAATCTAAATGCCTTTAAAACACAATAGGCACTTAATAAATAAATTGCATTATTATGTCTGCTCCTACCAAACAATTTCGTCTTAGCAAACATATAGGTTTAGGTACAAAAATACTACGCAGGGCTATAAACATGTCTGATCTATGAGCAACAGTTTATGTTATATCATCATCACACATTTACTACTACCACCACCAGGAAACATCAACATCGGAACAGTAGCAGGAGTACTCCGAGTAGTGAATGCAAACATGCTAGAAAGCAAAAGGTCCTATGAAAGATACAAAATCAAAAACCAAGCAGCATCAAAGCATCAAGCTGCATAACTTCATTATATCAATACATGCAAAAAGAGTATCATGGAACGTTTCGCAAAAATAGGCCAGTTACAAGCACAGTGAAAAGAAGGGCACGGACGGAGGGCTTAAAAATAAATTCAATGTACAAAGTATATAGAAGTAGTACTAGGTATTATTATATAGCATAAAATGAGGTATACAATGACACGGCTATATTAGAATATTATAGGTGGTTATATATATATATATCCCAAACGAAAAAGTCTGATCAAGCCTACAGCCATGTAAAAGTCAAGTACCACATAGAATCACGTAGTAGAAGAAAAAAGTAAAGCAAAATGCAAATGAACGAGTGTACTAATAAAAATGAGCCACCTCTACAAGATCACATGTAGCAAGGAAAAGAGTAGGACTTTTACACATTATTTCGTGGAAGAAGATGTACGTAAATAAAAGTGTGTGTATGGCACAATAATATAATTTAAGTACAACTGTTTCTTGCTTACTAGGCCCAGTCTTAGTTCGGTCTTGAATAACATGAAGTAAAAAAAAGTTGCATATGTTTTTCAGAAGTATATAGTGTATATATATATATATATATATCTATACAAAATCTATATATATTGAAATATGTACATTTTGTACAAAGTACATGGAATGCTATATGCAGAAAAGTAAGTACATAAAGATGAAATCACTTCATCGCAGCTACCAAACAACAACAGGCATATATAATACCAAGTGCCAAATACCAGCTCAACAAGAGCACTCCAAAGAGTCCAAACCAAAGCTAAAGCCTCCCTATCCTTGTATCCATCCAACTAACTCCAGCACCATCAAACAAACATGACAGTAGAATATATATGATGATGGTGATGATGATGATAGATATATTCTTGCTTTTATATAGCAGAAAGGCTTGCATGCAACAGCTTATTATACTCTATATTTTTACAAGGCTCCTGCCTGCGAAATAATATCCTTCCAAGTCTTACAGACTTTGCAAGGAGTGTGGTGAGACGAGGAGAGAAGAAGCGTAACCTCGGCTTCTGCCTGTAGGAGGTATTATATGCTAGTCAGCGAGAGAGAAAAAATTATATTATTATTAGGCAGGCAGGCACCTTCTTGTGTTTTCTTCTCGTTGAGATGTGCAGAAATACCTTATAAATCCTATTTTAACTCATGTAAGTTAGGCTACATGCCCATTATTACTTGGCTTTTTAAGTGTATGCCTACAAGGATCAGTTTCTAGGTGTGTTGGAGTTTGTAGTGCCACCTTATACTCTTCATCTCTCTCTCTCTCTCTGGCTATTTTTGCTACGCCATATGCCACTCAATATCGCTTTACTTATGGCACGCCATCATGGAAAATATGATTATACATTATGTTTGACTAACGAATTTTAAGTAAAAATACCCTTCCAGAGCTTGATGTCATGCTCAATTTGTCGACTTTAAACAAAGTTAAAAATACTTAAGTACATTATACACATCCATAAGGTGTAAGCATATACTGAAACGTTACGTTCGCCAAGTCTTTGCTGATAATGCGCATTGTGTATGAATTTCTGAGATTTACCCCCTTCTTTCCTACCTAAAAACTAATTCAAACGTGTGGTCGAATATTTATTGACCCGATTTGTATACGCATATTTTGCTGGCTTGCATTTGAGTTCAGCAGAGAAATATACTTTAGATAAAACACAATTTATATCAACAGGTGACAAAGATTGTTTCTTCTAATAGAAAATACGATACCATTCCTAAAGCCCTACAGGTATTGAAGTTGGATTGCATTTTCCCATGACTTATAAGCACTTTTTAAGCTAATTGTAAAAATGAATTTCTTACCTGATAATTTGGCGACACTGGTCCTCTGAAGAGTTCCAAATGAGGTTAATCACAGTTAGTCATAAACTTTTGGTTTGGAGGTCACAAGCATGTGTGTTCCAGTTTCACTAATGCTCCGATACAATTTTCGTATATTCATAAAAGCACTTGAGGAAGTTCTTAGTTTATATCCGTTGTCACTATCGAGTTGATTTTTTGGTGTACATAACAATTTAACGCTTTAGCAGATTGATAAATAATGGACGTTCAGTGTACCATCATTGGCTTATAAAATAACTTGCCGTAAAACTATATATATATATTTATTTATTTATGTTGACTATGTACGTATATTATTAGTTATCTAAATAAACTAAAATGATTGATCCAGGATCTTGCTTTGGGATGATTGATTGGGTGTATTTGAAAACTGACTAGAAAAACACGAATTAACTGTTGACTCAACAATTAATGAACAAATCAATTCATAACGCTATTAGTTTCCTTTGGAAAAATTTCATGGACGACTTGTCAGGCACAATCAATATTATGTCCTAAACCTTTCCTGTTCCCTTTATTCATTTGGCTTCACAAAACTTTTAGCCCTCCTCGTAATCATTAAGTCCACACTGTCCTTGACCTCTACACTTGAACAAAGTTCACTCAGACCCAAAGAAAATAATTTGGTGACAGTCGTAGTAAAACCATGTAAAAATGTGTGTGTGAATGTAAGCTTTTGTTTAAAAAATATACATGTAATATATATATTTTGCTTTGCTTGCACGTGTATCTTTAATGAACTCTCTCCCACTAAAACCTTTCGCTTTGTACACACATACGTACTATGTAGTTGTAGTAAATCACTTTTTCTTTCATATCAAAAAAATCCTCTTCTCGCTACTTTCTCGGTATGCACAACAACAACATCAGCAACAACAACTTAGCTTCAGCTTTACTACATATCCCCAACTAAATGTCTCAGTTTAGTTTTGTGGCTCTGAATCTATATAGACTTTACTTGTTGGCCCATGTGTGTTTCCCTACCTAATTGTATAATTGTATTCATTTTCAATACAAAATAGATAATTCTTTTTAGAGAAGTATAGATATTTTTTTGGTTAAAAATCTGTATAGTTAACTCTTCCTTATTCAGTCGAAAGTGTAAGAGATTGAATGACAAAAGGGCTTCGGCGACCCTGTCAGCCCTGACTTTCCATGAAAAAGTGTTACGTTTTTATATAAGCCCTTCTGTGATTGAAAAGAGGAGTTACCGCATGCAAAAAAAGTAATACTCCAATTCGTGTTGTGTATAATTGAATGAAATTGTATTGTATTCAATTTTTTAAAGAGAAAAAGTTTGAAAATTAACAGTCTGGAATTGTCCAAGTGGACGCTACTGGAACAGGATTAACTTTGAATAGTAGTTATACTCTACGTAATAATAGAAGAAGTTATAATGATTGAGAGTACTAGAGAAAAAAGCAGCAATGGTACTCTAGAGCACTAGCAAGTAACGTCTAGGTACGGTACAAACGCTGTGTATATATTCCTATTAAAGTGGGCACACACGGCTGCTGCAGGAAAAGAGAGACGAATGAGGATGATGTGAAACATGAATAGGAGAGTAGACTACAATAATGAGCGAGAAGATGTTGTTGCTTATGATGATGTTGATAATGGAGGAGACTGGAAAAAAGTTAAGTTCGTCGAAGGCTTGTGTGAAGGATATTTGGTCCCTCCCTTTTTCGTGCCTTTCAGGGGCCACACGGGCAGGCCAGCCAGCCAGGCTACACTTTTCAGATGTATACACAACCACATATAAAATTTAATATTGCAACATATACAACTCTGCTACTCCACAAACACTGTTTTTCAACACACAACGGGGGCTTCCTTCATTTTATGCGTAATGCTCGTCTTCTCTCCCTTCGACATTATCCATCTATATCTCTTCCATATCCTTTTCTCATGTGGTAAATACTGTTGTATAGCATGTTGAGTAAGAGCCCTGTACTAAACTTTTGCAATGCTTATATAATTATATGACTTTGTGTGCTCACACGTAAAGCGCTATATATACCAAAACTGAGATCTCTCCATATTCACACATATAACATATCCAACTCTTCTCAACTCTTGTGTCGATTATGCATTTCATCCTTTTTTTCCTTTACGTATGGATTGACTCCCTACACGACGATACCATGAGGTACACATAGGAACAACGAAAACCAGAAACAGTACTCTTCCATTACTCACCAGTGCCACTTCAGGCCTTCCCATAGCATCCTTATCCATAACAGACTATATTCATTCCATTTTCTGGTGCCTGCTCCTGCATGTAATACAGTGAGACACAAACACACACACACACACCGTTCCACTATCATCACCGTTTCCATTCCATGCATCTTCTCACTCAACGCAACGTACAGAAACACATACCTAGCTGGTCGAGTGGCCTATAATATTCATGCTTTTAGTAAGGCAGTCAGATAGGTAGGCAAATAGATAGGTAGTATATAAAGCTGCTGAGGTAAGATTTAAAGGATAATAATAAATTCTAATGACGGTGTACCAGAAATCTAAGGGCATGCATGTTATTACTTACTACTTAAACTATAAGGCTGCTTCTCCACTTTGCCTGGCGCTTCGCTAAATGATAAAAATGAATGGTGCACACACAGGACAAAAAAAAGAGCGATGCATGGATGAAATACTTAAATGTTTGTATGGCAGGGAGGATATTTTTTTATGGAATATTATGGGAATCATGTTTAGTGTACATGGATAAACTATGAGCGGTTATGGTTTGTTGGTTAAGTTGGTTTCAAGAGGTTTTGGAGAAGGTATCTCTCTGCATAATAGAATCCTACAAATGCATATATGGAACATACCTATTAGATGTTTGAGTGTAACCAAAGCACACCTTTCCTTCCTCTCTCTCACTCACTCTCGAAAGAATGGGCTTTTTAGGAGATATGACGAATGATGATGATGATGGTGTTACCAACCAAGTTCCAAGTTGGAAGGTTGGAACCTATGAGCAGGAAAATGCAGAGTAATGTAAGTGTTGTAATCTTAGGAAAAGAGATATTATGTGAAATGTTTTTTTAAAGCACTTTATAATTCTCATCATTATCATACGATGTACACTATACCTACAACGAGTTTTTATCCTTATGTGTGTACTTACTACAAGTATTTTTGCTTCTCTCTCACTCGCTCTCCCTTTCGTTTTTTATCATCCAAACATTTTGATTTTCATATCAAAACGCTGTTGCTTCTTTTGCCGTGCCTGGATAAAAAAATAATGTGTTCTTGTTTCCTTTTCATATCTTCGTCAAAGGAAGGGAGCTCTGGGTTCATGGTATAATGATGATATTATGATATGATATGAAATGCTACTCAAACAACGATATAAGGAATAAAGAGCAAGTTCCAGTCATGCGTTGTATATAATACGCTGCTCGCACTCTAAGGAATAAAATGAGAGTACTCACTAACCCAATTAAAGTTTATGCTTCCAGTAATTAAATTATAGCATGCCATTGCGCTCACCCACAATAACGTAATAAAGCCTTAGGTTAAGGGCTGAGCTAAAGCTGGGTTGGGATCGTTTGAATGGAATTTTTTTGGTTGGATGTTGGATTAGAAAAACGATTGTGAAGGAATATTGTCTCCAGCAGTATACACATAGCATTTGCTGGTTTGGTGGTCTGGAATTTTCAAGTTTACATACCAAAGCCAAGATACATTTCAAGATTAAAATAATTTACGTTGTATTTATCCTACTCCCATTGTTCTCACAGGGCACAGTCGCCATTGCATATACTTCTTGATACAATAGCTAAATTATATGGTTTAAAGAAGGGCAGTGGTAATGGCAATGAGGCAGACTGCATATTTATACATACACAATGATGATGGCAAGCCAAGAAGAGGACATTTCGTACAGTAATTTTTTTTCTGCAGATTTGCATAACAGAAGAATATTCTCAGTCATCTTGGACTTGAAGTTTAATTTTCATGAACACAGTTCAAACCAGGTATTATTGACTACAAAAAGGAGATAGGATGACAGAGTAGAGACGTAATAAGTAATATCCATATAGATAAAAGTATACACACACACCTGAGCTGCGAGTTTAAGAGAGCACTGAAAAGTTCTAAGCAAACAAAAGCCAAGGCTAATTATAGTTAACCTGATTAGCAAGTTAATGAGCTAAATGTTAGCTACTACATTAAGCTCAATTGCTTCAGTTGATACTAGTACTATACCCACTTGTTATTGCGTTTTTCGTCGCTCATCTTATGTCTCTAATGTAATTACGAAGACGGTTTCAAGACGAAGTTTAGAGAAGAAAAGGAATAACATTAATATTGGTTTGGTCTCTTTAAGTACGCTTAATGTGAGCACGTCTCTACAGGGATATCATGCATGATGGTAATGATGACACAATGTGACGACGACAATACAGCACTTAGTCTCATTTGTGTGTGTGTATATAGATGTGCCCCTTCATACTAAAACGGAAAAGAAGAAAAAGTCATCATCGCATGGTAAATTATCGCATGGACCTTCCATAGAACCTGCTTCAATGTCTAAATAGCTTTTGCCTGTTTATTATTTTTTCTCCAAGCCTCCTCATCATCTCATGATGCCACATGTACGTTCCCAGTGCTCTGCTACTTCTCCTGCTGGATATGCATGGATTCAATTCAATTTTTATGGATATAAAAGTGCTAAATTCTAGAGTACATAATGTAATATAACATAACGTTGTAAAGGATTGGATGGATAACGTAATGGAGTATTATAATAATATAATATAGTATCCTACACGCCCATGGTGTCCTTCCAAACTCTGATGCTAGGCTCGACGATTCGACGTTACAACGAGAGGAGCAACACACTCGCTCAATCACACACACACACACGGCAAGGAAAAAAGAGGAGAATAGAATGAATAAATAGCGAAAAGCTTTTTTTTTGTGGTGAGCAGAGAATCTGCTTGTAATAATCTGCTGAGCTTCTCTTCACGTCATATCATGAACCTGAAGGGTTAGACCACTTCAATGCTGTGGTGCCTAATAAAACTTCTCCTGTTTGTGTGTGTGTGTTTTCTGACTTGTCTATCTCCTGCAAAATAGTGTACACACATGAGGAAAAAGAAGCTAGGAGGATACCACCACTGGGCTCATACTTACTTGCTTCACTTGATGATTGCCATATGCAGAGAAGAGAGAGAGAGAGATGTGAAATACCCTTGAAAAATCTTTGCAAACTTAAAAGTACAAATGTGCCTACGTATGCGCGTATTATGGAGTATGGATATTAATATGTACCTAAACGATATTTTTTTTAAACCTGAGTACTTCTTTTTTGATCGGCTGCTGTTACTTGATTTGAATAGTGTACGTACATACGTGTGTACAATGTACATGATTATTATGCACATTCATGATCGCTTCTGCTTTTTTGACTTTTGAATATTATATTTGAGTTGTACAAAGTTATAAATTGGTGGATATAGTAGATGGTACTTCGTTTCGTATAATATGGGATGTGAGGTGATAAAAAATATTTTTACACAATGCAGTGGCTCTTCTACTACTTCACCTGTGGTGTAATAATGTACATACATACGTAACGAGAACGCTGCGCTGGATGATTTGGCATTCGTTTCGTGGAAGGCATGCATGTGCATAACGCTAAATCACGGTTATATTTATTAGCAGTTTTCCTAAAAAGTTTTCAAACACACATCAGTCACTTCACTACACTATGTAGTACCTTTGCATATGGATTCATGGAATGGAAACAATAAAGGAAGACGATGATGAAACTCCATATCTGTTGGAAAATGGATATATACAAAATGTATGTACATTTTGATATACAAGCGTTAACCTGTGTCCTGTGATAAAGGCTCGCTCGCTCGCTCGTCGAACATACAATATTATTATGTGTGTACGCCTTTTTATGCATGCATCACATACGTCAATTACACTACCAAAATGAAGCTTTGCCTTGTTTGCTGAAAGATTACTTTGAGTTGGGCGTGTAGGCGTACTAAAGTATCATACGCTTTTATTGTACTTATCGCCTTAACATTTGGACTTGTGATCATGAATAGAATGAGCATGGGCCCTTGTATGACTGTAGAATAGAATATAAATGCAATGATTTTTTTTCTGGACTGAGAAAGGTTCCTTTAGAGTCAGGAACTGATTGGAATTCAATGTTTTCCTATGAGGAATTTTCAAGGCTTTGTATCCTCCTGCCTCGATCGCTTTTGATTAAGAAGAAGATACTTTGGGATGTGGTTCAAGGAGTAAGTGAAGAGGTTTAGTTGCATGAAGGTGAAGGCTAATCTCATGTTACAGTCATGTGTAACAATAATTATTGTAAATAATGCACTTCCAGATGCAAACAAGGTAGCTAACAACGTGAAAAAAGATTTTGTAGACTGATAACTTCGCCATAAACATAGTTTATCAGATAACAGATACATCATTTATTCACAGTAGAGTGTATAGTACTATAGTATTATAGTGCACTTCTCATAGAAATTTAACATTGTTCTCAAGCAAATCTCTAAAGACATAAAGCGTAAAATGATTCCTCTTCATTTTCATTCAATTCAAAGTTGCAATGCAGAACTGCTTCGCTTAGTTCTCACAGCATCTTGACTGCGTAGCTGGAACTTGTTCTGTTCCATAAGAACTCAAACTGATCTACATTTGAGCTGGAAACTAGAGATGGCAACGGGAGTAGCAAAGGATAAAACGTGCTGTGGGTATATCGAAAAGGAATCTTGTCTTCTACAGACGCATATACTATATTTACTACTGCATACTTTATCAGCTCGGCATCCCTAAAAATGTAACGTGTGCTATGAATTTTATACCCATAGTAAATTTTCGGCATGACTTTTGCTTCAAATCAAAATCACACGTTCTGATTTTAACGGACCATAATATAATGCTTTATTATTTGCACAACACGCCCTCTTCCTTTCCGCTATACGCGTTTGTTCCTAGGTCCTAACAGTGAAGTGAAGGATCAAGGATTTTATATAATAGATCTCTGAAATGAGATGTCGACGAGGAAAGATAAAGGAATATTATGGCATCTTTGAAAGTGTTATGTTGTCATAAACCAAGCTAGTTTACTTGGACAATGGCATAATCGACCATTAAACCGAATGGAATTATGATGGAAGAGTAGATGTAGGATATTATATTATGAGCTAGTACTTTGATGTGTGCTCCGGATGGTGTTGAAATGACAATATAACCATTAAAGTCATTAGTAGCCTTTGTACCCCTGTCGTAACAGGATGCGATGATTTAATTTTCTTGTCTGTAACTAGCTTTAATGATTTTTGCTGATTACTTAATGCTCGCATATTCAAGCTGTAATAAGCCTCATATTTCAAGGTCAAAAGTGCTCGCTTCTTTATTTCTTGATGATGGCTGATGACGTCTGCTCAACGTTACGAAAAGGTGGTTTTTGACTACCAGCACCAAATACAGTATGCGTGATCTGGTAGGGATTGTATGTACTTCCTTATGTTAAATTTGTAATGACATGGTCGATGCTTAATCTATCTTAAAATAAAGTAATTGCACATATGTCACAATTTGCATGAAAAGAAGTCATTTTGCAGGTTCATTACTTAAAATGATAATATAATTACTGGGCATGCAGACACTAAATAGTTTTACTGTGCGAACAAAGACATTTTGCATTTTATTATGTGAAAATAACATAAGCTTACGAGCGACATTATATACATAAAGCATGCATGCCATTTACATTGTATTTTTTAAATAATGATAAAATTTTATGCTCGAACATTGTTCATGAAAGACGTACAGTAAGTCACAACACCACAATTACCAAAAAAGGTAATGATAGACGAAAAAAATGATTCCTCTTCAACCATCGTCTGATTTTTCGGAGGAAGTTTAAAGGTAGGCTCTATCTCATTTTCAGATTTAATCCATGCTTCTGGAATTGTTCCATTGTAGTTCTGAATCGCGAGAAATATATATGTGAGGAAGGAAGCTCGGTTCATGAGGAAGCTTGCAAGTAACATTAGGCCAACTCCAATCAAGATTCCGATAAGGATCCCATTATTGCTTGAGTAGGTTGGTAACGCGCTCAATATTCTGTGAGCACTGTAACGAACATTGTCTCCTAATTCTGACACACTCTTGCTTCTCAGGAAGGAAACCGAGTTGTCTAACTTGCGCCGAACAGCTTTGAGCATGTTTTTAGAATGATGACTCTTATACAATGTTTGCATTCGACTGGTTTGCGCAGTTTCAAACCGATCTTTGACAGAAGCAGACAAACAACCTAGTTGGGACTCGATGAATAAGTCGTCATTAAATATGCGGTGTTGAGATGTTATCAAGGTAGAGCATATTGGACAAACTGGCTTTTTCCCACTCCATTTATCAATGCACGCTTTGCAAAACTTGTGTCCACAGTTTGTCATTGTTGACTTTTAGAATGAAGAAACAAAAACAACCGGCTCAACAATTTAATTTTTTTAGATAGAAGTTTGAATTGCCGAATAAAGACTTATTTTCTTCACCTCAATACAAGGATCATAACAGATTGGGCAGGTGTAGTACTGCTCTAAAACATCAATGTGGTATTTTCGCTGGTCTGGATTCTCGCAATAATATTCGCTCGTTTGGAATTTATCAGCGTTTGGGGTGTACACGTCATGGCAGCTCTTGTATGTGTTACAGTCTTCATCATCATCGTCGTTGGTAAATATAGGGATGGTTAAGCCGTTATACATCCTTCCCATCTTAGGATTTCTGGGGGTTCTACGCCGCCTCCCATCTCCTCCACTATAATCTTCTGTTAAAACCAGTAATCCAGCTTAACATGTTTTAAGTACGCAAACAACGGAAGAATGAACTTATTATACATTTCATACTCTCAACCTTAACCTTACCTGTATTCATTTTGAAATACACCCTTCTTTGTCTTATTTCATGTATATGACGCTGGACTCACAGCATGCACATCCTGAAAATCTGGAAAATATTAGTGTCAAGTCAAATCTACGTCAAATCCATCAAATTAGCGTATATAAAAGACGAAGAAATTGAAGCTTCGAAATGAATACGTTTTTGTTTGGAAGTTGTCATAAGTAACTGCTTTAACATGAAGAGAGTACTGGAAGCACACACCAGAGCCAGGAATAGGGGGTCAACCATAAGAGGACAAGTTACATAGAGTAGTGAATGCAGTCAAATAATCAAGCGTACAGAAATGTCACCATTTAGCTTTATGATATTTTTATTCGGCAAATGGTACGCAGTATTTTGGAAGACATTATGCAAAAATCAAGTTAGATGAACGAAGACCCTAAAAGACAAATTCCATTAGACAGAAAACGAAGCGTAATTTTTTTTGTTATATCCATAAATTATGTGAGCTTGGCTTGTGAGCAGCTCTAAGAATTTTATAGCGCTACGGTAAATCTGACTGACGTACTATTCCGAAATTTACTTGCTATTTTGTGGCTTCTTGCATAGATGGATTTTTATGGATGGGAAAGCCACAACTAATGAATACGTTATATTTCTTGTGAACCAACAGTTCGATTTTCATTTCCGTTCAGTTCACAGCTTCCCCCTACATCACTTGCCATACTCATTGAAAGGAATATACCACGACCACGACGGTAAGTTTTCTTATTTCTTTTCACGAAAGGTTTCAACTTCTTATTGAGAAAATTCAAACTTTTTCATAATTGCAAAAATTAAACTTGTGCTTTCATACAATTTTAGCCAATTCCCCCACTCTTTGCTTTGAAAGAATATCATGAGAACCAACCCCAACTTGTGTTAACAAGAAAGCAAGAACTTTGGGGGTGCATCCTATATAAAAGCTCATCAGTCTTCTCCAGTGTCATTAAAGCTACATTCATGTCATCTCAACAAAGCTACCGATATGTTACTTGTGACAGGAACAGGAATTCAAAGTGACGGCTAAAGCATAGCTTCACTCCCAGCAAAAAATATCATTCCACTTTCCACACAAACAAAGTGACAATATATCTCCCAATCAGTCACACAAAATGGCACGGGGTAACAGCCAAAATAGCAACTCCAGCAATGCTGGCCATTCTTCCAGGAACAATTCGTCAATAGCAGCGTCATCCTCATCATCATCATCCAATCGTGCAGCTACTACAAGCTCAGCAGATCCATCATCATCAGGTGAAAACTCAGCTGAAACAGGATTTTTTGCCCGTTTCCAGACTCCTGAGGCAGTGGAATATATGAGATATTTCGTCCTGCTTAATTCCTTGTTTATTCTCCTCGCCATGGGCATCCCCTACATGATTCCGGCGTTGAATGTTTTCAAGCAATAAAAACTACCATCAATTCATTCAAAATGAAGGAAAAACTAACACAAATCCAAATTTTATAAGACAGGCATCACTCCACTTCGTGTGTAATATATTTATAAACATTTATAATATACTTAATCGTATATTACGTTGACAAAAATATTGATCCACTTATGACGACTCAACTGCTCCGTATATATGAACAACAAAACAAATTTGTATGCGTCACTCTTTTTTGTTGGTGCTCCATTGTTTTTATAACGACTCCAACTCTTTCATAAAGTCATGGCTTTGATCCTATTATTTAGAGTTGGGATGACTCTTTCCGTGTTAGTCTGGTATGGTGCAGCTGTCCTCCGGTTTGTTAATGACTTCTTTCACCATCAGTTCCTAAAGCAGTTAGAGGAGGAATACATGCAACATCCGGAGCTAAGAAATTTAGATGTTTTGCAAAGCCGTAGTATTGCTAGGGCTCCTCGAATCTACGATTATGCAGATGAGGAAAGTAAAATCAGTGGAGTCGGTGGCAATAGTGGTGGCATCTCACTTGATGGCATCGTAGCCAAAGATGAAAACGACAATCCCAAAATATCTAAAATGGATTCGGAAGAAGATGAGCTCCCTGATGCTTTCTCTATTCATCCTGATCATCATTACCATTCTATTCTGATACCTTCACAAAGTGGTGGACAGGGACGTGATCAGAAACCACAATCAGGGTTCACTGAAGGTGAATGGATTTCAATGGCTGAAGAAGATACTGAGGATACTGACTTTTCCATGAACCATCTTCATGACTATGACTACTACTACAACTACCACGACCACCACCATCATGTTGGTGATGATGATGATACTGGTGATGGTCCTCCTTCCAACCGCTACTTTCCCGAGTCCTCTTGTGGTGTTGGTGTTGCAAACGAAAAAGATACGGATATCAGATGGGTTACTTCATCAGCAGATTTATCAAAAGTAGAGCATCTTGATCACATCCTCGAAAATCATGATGCTTATTGCTCAGCTCCCTCTGAAGAAACCGATCATAATATATTGAGCTTGATGATCGGATGGATTCAGTAGATGATGATTATGATAGATATGCAGACTTTCATAAGTATGTTGACGAGCAACTACGTTTGAACGAGGACTATAAGGAGGATTTGGATAGCTCACACTACTTTAAAACACATTTTGGAGTCTCATCTGCATCATCATCTTCTTCCTTTTCCATTTTATCAAAAGTTTTATTGGTCAAACTGATATGGTGGTGGTGATAATGGGAATACGATATTATGAAATTCACTTTGATGAGGAAAAGGAACCTAGACAAGACCAGAAAAGTTGAAAGTATGTTAAATTAATTATCGTTTCAATTTAAGCCTGGGGTGTGCTGTAAACTTTAATTTGTAATTTTGTTTAGATGGTGAAACTATAACGTATGCATTTCCGTACTGCTATATAAATTGTTTATGATATATATGTTTAAGTATAACCACATCTTGTCTACTTGTCCACATCTGGTAGAGCTGTTTCCAGAAATATACGAAATTAATATGTGCATGATTTGATTGTATATCAGTAAAGTCTTTAATTATTAATTTTAAACTTGCATGTCATAGTAAGTTATTAATTACATGAATAAAATGTAATCGAGGAATAATAAACCTATCCATTGGGAATACCAATACACAATTGACTTCTTATCTTCCTGCTAATGAAACACGTGTATGAAACCCATACTATATATCTTCGAATAATGGCCTTCATCTTTAAAGCAGAGGCAACGTCACGTTGTGCTCCAATTTTGGTAAACAGAATATATTACGCTCGCGGAACTTACCTAATAATGATAAGCAGCTATAGCACATATACATGTTATTATTAAAACTACAATGTGGGTTTACCCTTACCCTTTTTATGTTCTTGAGTTTGGGTTTCGCATTGCCCCAAAAATATCATAAGGATCTCTTATCATTTGAATGGGCAACTGTAAATTGTAAATTGATATTGGTTGACATAAGGAAGTCAACTCATCAAAAAGGGGAGCTCAAAATGAAGATAAGGTAGACAGACTTTCCTTGTCAAATGATGACATCTGCGTATGACACAAATATTATTATGGTCTCCTCTTTTTTGTACATGGTGTAATCATATACTAAACCAGCAAGCAATATATCTTTCAGGAAGGTTCACTTCCTTTTTAGTGCATTTTGCATCACAACTTGTCAATTGTGTACTTGCTTCCTCTGGCATACAACACGGCTCAGAATCAAAGTTGTTACCATGCAAGATGCTTTCCCTGTAACCGATCCTTTCTCACTCTTCCCTCAGTTACGTTAACTTTCAATGCATGGAGCCGTTTTCTGATATATCTTAGTTGAAGTGGGAAGTAAGAAGGACCAAAATTTACTTTGCTGAAATACAAACGACATTGCATGGATCTTCTCACTGCCGCTGTTTCTGTTGGAGTGATCCATCAAGTTTGTCTACTTTCATTGAATTGAAAGAAAGTTCTCTTTTGACACAAGTGAAAGTTGAAACTGGAAACCTAGCAAAGTACTAGGAGCTATATACGTGTACGTATGAAATATATACTCACAGGGGAAGCTAAGAAGACTATAAGAAGTTATGGGAAATGTAAGGGAGGAGGTGGGATAAAATATTCTTCAAGAAAGTAATGATTTTCTAAGCCAAGTTGTAGTTTGGAACAAGAAAAATGTCAAGTTCATTCAGATTATTTCTTCTTTGTAGTCTGACTTTAAACTAAAATGAAAGTTTTATTTGGAGCTGAATTTTGAGAATGGATATATAGACGCATGCATCTGCTTATGTATTCAACCGTATGTTTTACGAAGGTTGGTTCTGATTTTTGAGGCTGTTTCACTCGGCTGTAATTTACATGTAGGTTACCGCAGGCTGTGTACCGCACGTTGTTTTGCACGTAGTATCTCAGGTCTTTGCAACTACGCCAAGTTTTATGTGTCTGGCTGGGCTGGATACAAGGAACCTGGATAACCAGATTATTTTACCTTTGTCTAACTCACACAAGATGCAACAGGAGCGTAATAAACAAGCACAAGCTAACATTGTTATGTCGTCTCTACTTTAAACAGTAATAAACATAAGTGTCTACACATTGGAAGTGAAAATTTATGTGGAATGCAGCTTTCACTGAGATTTCAATGTACTATGGGGAGCTGTCAACCCTATTGTCGATTTTCGGCACAAGATTTGTGTTTAGTGCGAAGCCACCAGATTTTCTTTGCGTCATTCTTGCTTCCCTACATAACGTGGATGTCCATGAGGGTGGCTCAGTGCCAGAAAGTACATAGTTTGAGTCAAACATCGGATCATATCTCACTCCAATGTCTATTTTAATGGCCTACTTTACTTTGCTCGACCTTCAATCCAGCAAAAACTAGAGTGCTCTGGGGGAGAGAATGTGTGTTCCTTTCTAATTTATGTGTTTAAATTAACCTTCTAACTTTAAAAAATCATGTAATCCAGACAATCCAAAACTTCCACCTGGTTGCAAAAACATTGGGAGAAGCTTTAAAAAGTATTGGAACGTGGAAGAAGAATACTAGTAGGATTTTATTCGACATTGAAAAGCAAAATTGATTAGTTAGAATCAACGTGACTCTGTTCACCACCAACCGAGGTCATTTTTTCACACTGCTGCACAGTGCACCTAATTATTATTACTAGTGGTCAATATATTATTTTAATGAAAGTCGAAAACACCTCCGCATCTCTGTATACCGATTTGGTGAGCGCCGAAATAAAATGGAGCTCTTTGTCTTTGTTCGTTTTCATTAGATTTTAAGGTCATTTGACATGGAACCATTGGTATTAATGAATCCTGCTCCTGCTCTATTTCTAAAATCCTTTGTTGTTTTTACTTTCCCTGCACATTATATATGTACGTTTAAATAGCCACTTCCACAAATGCCTATAGCTAGATATATTATTGCAAAAATAGTTAGCTGAGTTTTTGCATCAGTTCGTGTGATATCCGTAGATTTATTTATTAATTGTAGTACAAAATCGTATTCCAAACACAGATTTTGGTAGGACGTAGGATCATAGAGGCATAATGCGGTATAATTTCGTGGGACTTAAACAGCGTGCTTTGTTGCATGCTCCGGGAAAGGAAGGGCTTTTGTCAATGACAATGAACGAATTTAGGAATATTTTATTAGGGAAAGCTGATCGTTACTACAGGATGTAACGGTATGAAAGTAGGGAACTCGAACGATGGGAAATTGTACATATTCTGTTTGGTAAGTCCTTTGAAAATTCTAAAAACCAACTTACGCCTAGTTATTACGAAAGAATAATGCTTACGGTATATACATATATACGGTATGCTTACCTACATAGGTATTGTGTTGTGAAAAGGAAAAATTAGAATTTGTACAGCTTAGAAAAGGATGTTATACATCTTGTTCACTTGTGACACGGGGTTGTCATTGTTGTTCAATTTTCGAAATGGAGCCAACTACTTTGATTTGATGGTTTCTGATGCGATTCACTGCGGTGGAATGATTTTGAGCAGCAAAGTCGAAAGTGAAGTTAAGTCCTGAATTGAATGCAAGCACGCCACCGTAACGAAAATGATCCTTTCATCTGTCACAACGAAGTGCTTTTAAGACTACTTCCCGTAATACAAAATCTGCTGGAACAGAAAGAGTGTCAATATTTTGGTAGATGGACCGTAATCGGGATGTAATATACTGTAATGTTGTGAATAGAAATGAAATTTACCTAAGTCTAGTCGGAAGGAGAGGGGTCGATTGAGTTACGAGCACAATAACGTGAGTGGTTATAAAGTATATTATGTTCAAGTGGCAATCGTATTACAATTTTATTTTATTTTGTTAAAAACCTGGAAAATTACACAAATTTTCTCATGCATAACTTTTCACAAATGATGCCGTCATGCTCATGCCTTTGCTTTCCTTTTACTACCGAAATCTAACGTTGTTTGCATAATTTAATTCTGTTTTTCTCTTCGCTAATGTGATAAGTTGTTGCTATTGTGCTTTGCAAATGATGGAAATAACTTTACTTTAAGTCGGTAGAAACGACGCAATGAGCTGGAGCTCCATTTGTCTCCGTTTCATACTTGAAAACATTTTAATAACATGAGTACAGGATGACATGTGCTCTGTCAGAAGAGGTCAGTCCAGCAATGGTTTACAGTTTCCGTCCGTTCGTGACTTTTTGTTTAAAAAATTTGAGTGAAAGTTTTGGAGGGATATGTCACAAAACTTTTTAGATCTGATGAAATTAGTCAGGATGTTAGTATTATAATGATTTCGTTGAAATACCAAACCGCAACGCGGATTACATAGCTTAAATTTCCTCATTTTCATCCTAGTTTTCATTAGATTACAGGTTTACAATTTCATTACTCTTCTACATGTAAAAGGGAGAGTTATAGATATGGCTTAAGACCTGTCTTTCCAGCCACTTCCGGCAGATTGAAAATCCAAACTGAAAAGGATGATCTAGAAATGAAAGTTTTTTCCGGGTTTATATCTTTGTATATGCTAAAAAGCACTATCATACAAATTTATGTTTCAATTTCTGTTTCAAACACAGGATGTACTGCAGATGATTCTTCCATTGTAAATGACAGTTGTTACTACCAATCACTAGCTACCAAGTTAAATTTTGAGATACCTTTCGATAATTATAGTTTTGCCGATGGAAATACGGATTTAAATGTTCTTTGCGTTATTCGCTGGTCACCCCAAATCGATTTATAACCAATACGCACGGAACAAATCACTATATATACAGTCCGTATTAATTGTGAAGTTTAGCATTCTTTCGTTTTTGACATCCTCATTTGAAAAGTTTTTTAGTTCTTCACATTTCTTACTGTTTACTGAGATGAAAAAACGGATGCGTTGAATCGAAACAAGGTTGTCAAACCTTTTATGTAGACTTTTACTTCGACCTCTTTAGCAAAGCATTCGGATGAAAACAGGGCCGTATGAGAATTAATCTTTTCTTCATTTTACTTTTCTGGACGCTGGAGGAACGGGCAACACTGCCCTGGATATAAAGCCAGAAGTTTCCGTCAACTCAAAATAAACTAAGTAACGGCATAAGTCAAGAGGAACGTGACATAATCGAGTGCGTCTCATTTTACAAAAGCATTGACATCTGTATAATACGTATCACATCATCCTCTTAAACTGTTGTAGGAGAAAAAGTTTGGTAAAATATTAACAAGCCATCTCATTCTCAACAACATAGGATGCAGATGCAAAATAGAAAGAAAAGTGAGTAGTGAGTAGGCATCTTTACATCTGGACGGGTTCCACACACACCAAAACTTCCCCAGCAGCTGCTTGAATATATGAGATACATTTTCCATCCCACTCTTTCACAGAAAAGGGTTACAAGATCGAGGTTTAAAACTTCCAGCTAATTTATTGAACTAGTCAAGCCGAGAAACAGATTTCGTTTCAACTTACCAACTTGTATTTATTTGACACGGCATTAGAAACATAGAAACTAAAGAAACCAAGATACCATTTCACTAGATGGAAGTTGCACGCAACTCTGGGGACATAAAATCCTGATGATGATGACGATGATGATGGAATTATACTGTGGGCATTCATAGACTCCCAGTAGTCATCTCTATTGACGCATAGTGTACGCCTCACTCACACATGATACATATTTTGTGACGTGTGAACAAATTGTGAGTTCATGTGCGAGAGACGCAAAATACCATGCCCTATACATAATATGCATAAAAAGCAACAAATTTTCACCATCAAACTTTCATCTTTACTGCTTTGCCCTAAAACTGTATGAATCTTTATAATGTCCTTATATATATAATTGTTGTTTTCTTCTTCACAGTTTCCTCAACTCCTTGTAGCATGCAAACTTTATATACTTCAACTTGGGCAATCCATCTTACCATGGCTTGGCTGACCGTTGTTTAAACAGAGTGGGTACGAAAATTCACAGGACATTTGAAAATGTCAGAAGCCAAACAACTTGTGTAACATTGTTTGTACTCGATAGCTCAATGTAACAATATAATGACAGGGCTTTCTTAGTTCAATATATGTAGTCAAGATCCATAGGTACATAGTATATATATACATTTCTATACGAGACATGTATAGTTGAGCACTTAAACACCCATAAAACTACAACAATACACTAACAGTTTGACTCGGCTCCACATTCTTATGTCACTTTAAACTAGAGAGCGGCTGCCGTTCCTTGAACATCACCTTGTTTTCCCTTTTCAGATTGAAACTTTGTTTTCCAAGACTGCAATATAGTACGAGAATATATAGTGTGTAAACATGTCTTTTTTATTTGGAAGGCTTTCTCGCACAACAAAAGTTTATAGAGAAAAGTCGTATACATAAAAATGTATACACTGAAGAATATATAGGTAAAACTTTCACCAACTACAAACTACTACAACTATCTATATTATATTGTATAGACTCCATTTTTAGCATTATAAATCCTTACAATATAACCTTTCTAATGTTTATTTTCATCTATAGACACACAAAACTTTTTTTCCGAATTGAATAAAGATTGAATAACATGTATAAAACTTGTTTTAAGATGGTAAATTCATGTCTTAAAGCTGTACAGATTATATGCAACACAGTTCCGGAATAATCTTTGATGGATGGGTATCCTAAGTACTTTTAAGTGTGCGTTACTTGCATACAATATACTACATGACTATATGAGAGGATGTGTCTTTACTTTACACAACGCACATCAAAATTGAAAGCTTATGTCTAAAGTAAAAACGACAGTTTTTAGGTAACTGGACAATCAAACTAGTTTTTTGCGTCTCCTTGCCTCGTTTGTTTTCCCAATTTTTTGTAAAGTAGTTTAGAAAAGTTGTTCCCTAGTCCCATCGGTGCTCCAGTTCCCTCTTATATCCTTCGTCCCAACAAGTGAAATCCGGAGGAGGAAAGCAACAAACAATGTCTAAACTAATAAATGTACTACGAAAGATTGCACCGGTTCCTTTAAATATTAGAAAAAGTTGAGGAGTCTCATATCCTCCTTACACATATAAAAGCGCAGGAGGACGCAGGAGAGGATTATTTAATGTTCTAAACTATGTTATATTATATTATATTACATATCTGGGCACAGTGATATGAAAGTTTTTCACTTTGAATGTGCATGATTATCAAGCACTTTTGCTTCTCCTTAAAACTTTTTTTTGCCTGCTTACAAAAGTATCAAAGACGCCAGATGGTCGACAGCATTGGTTTAGTTTAAAGATCATTGTTTGTTATGAATACATCGTGCACATGAAGTTGTCTGACGTGACGTGTGTGACGCAAATCAAGAAACCAAACGCAGTATAACAAAACCAGAAGGAAAAACTTGACTACAACTTAATGGAAATAAAGAGAATAGTTAAAAATAAGGGAAAGCTGCTGGTTTTCATTACAACAAACAACTTTCCCTTTACAAGTCTTCTGAGAATTGGGCAAGGAAGGATACTTGCGTATTTTGTGGCAAAGTGGGGTTTAGTATATGTAGCTAGAGAAAGTTTGTCAACTAGTTTGTTGGACAAAATATTATATTGCACCCGTTGCCAAATATTTTGGTATGCATAACGCTGCTGACAATGAGTTCATTGTCTTCCAAGAACGGAGTTGTAAATATGGATTAAAAGTAAGAGCAAAATTAAAGTCATGTGTACATACATCAATAAGGAGTTGCCGAGAACTTGAAGGTGGACGGATATGCAACCAAAAGGCATTATATTAGCTTTAATTTTAAGGAATTCCCTATAAAATTTATGCATGCCTGCCTACAATCAAGATTCATAGTCATTTACATTATACGAGGCATTATATCTGTTAGGTACATATATGCATAAATATACCCACTATACTGACAACTAATTTTGATTTAATAGAAGTGGCAAATCTTTTAACTATTTGAAAATTTTGAGACATAAGTGATAAGAACATGCGCTGATACATTGAAAATTGTAAGGCAGAACAATAATTTCAACTGTATTTAACTTCAAATTTTGAAAAAATATCCGTTTGACGTTTGTCTGGTTCTGCAATGATAACTCCACGTAGACGTATTACCAGTTCAGTTCATATTTCAATCAAGTTGTTCGGAGGTCACTTGCATTCTTGCCGGCCCAGTTTCAATATCTTGACTTACGGAACTAATCTGTACTTCGTTTGATTTCCAGTTCTCATTTTCAATGGGGTTCAACGCCTCAATGTCAACCACAACCAATGTAGCATTTCTATTTACGTCAGTCGTTGAACTAACCTCCATAATTTCAGTAATTATTGGAGAGGAAGGTGAAGGTACACTTTGTATTAAAACCGCTTGTTCAATCACTTTAAGCGCTCGTAGCAGGTCCGTCTTGTTAGTCAAAGAGAATAAAGAGTTTCCACTAAATTCTTTTGGCTCCACCCTTTGATTCGTCAACAGGAGGTGGAGGTGCATTTGTACTACTATCATTTTCAGTGTTGACATTATTATTGTTATTAATAGTATTCAACTGATTTGGCTCTGTTCTCTCTCCCGTTGGGTCCAACGGAGCAGTGCATGAATTGTACACTAGATTGTTGGTATTTGATGAGCTGGCTGAGTCATTATTGTTAAAATCACCACTATTTATATCCACAACGTCATCGCCACCAACCACCTCTATTCTATGGAAACTACTGTCTTGGGCCATGGATAGAACGGCGTGGGTTCCATACTTTGTTATATGAAGGACAGTAAATGCCACGCTCAGGCAAAAGTAAATGACGTCAGGATTACCGGAGTCAAACAAGTAGCTAGGGATTTTCGTGTGGCTGAAGGGACGATAGAAGCATATGAGAATGAAAATCAAGTGGCCATGTGCAATGATATTCTTGCTCATTAGATTGTTCTATATTTAAAAAATGTTTAGAATTTTAGCTAGTTTTTGTCATTGTCTATAAATGTATTTATAAATGTTGATGTAAGCGAAAAGTATGAAGTTTTGATGCTATACCTCCAAGTATAAAAAGGGCATCTGTCCACGTCGTTGTGGCCAAGGCTTATTCATCTCAAACAAGGATGACACCATTCCTGACAGCCCAGCTACGAAACTTAATTGGAAATATGTGGACATTCCCATGTACTTATATGAGCGAATTGAATAGCACAAAGCCAAAGTTGGAATAAAGTACAAAGTGTTTACAACCAGATTGATTACCTGAAACATTAAAGTTAATGTTGATTTAGCATTATGTTTTAATAACTTAAAATAAATATTGTTAATACAAACTTACAGCAAATCCAACTCGAATCATGCAGTTATTAAATGCATAGAAAGCATTGTAAGGTAAGTCCGTAATTGAAAGTAGGATTGCACGGTGCAAATTTTTTGATGTGACAAACACAAGATAAGCCAAAGCGAGTTTAAACAGCCCAATATGAAAATCTTGCCATTTTATCGCTTCTTCCTCCATTTCCTTATCGGATTTTGTAGGACCAGAGTGAATTGGTGGCGCTTCATCAAAATCAAGGAAAGAACTTTGGAAACCGTAAAACCCCTTGGTTCTAGCTCCATGTTCCCTGGACTGATGAGAAGATTGGAAGCTGTGCGTTGCCTCAAATTGCACGTAAAGTTGGAAATAAGCAAAAGTGTAAAGGACGAAGTGAACCGTAAATCGACCCTATACATTATAATGTTAATCGCTCAATTTTTGGAATAACTGATCATGTTCTTAGTTTTTATACATAATTAGCACCACCTACGAAATTCATTGTAACCGGGTATTTCTGTTTGTATTGCTCCAAAATATTTCCAAAAAATCTTTTCTCCGAACCAACTGAGAATTCCGCCCACAAGCTCATAAACAACATGCAAAGCACTGTCTCCATTAGAGGAGGAAGGGGCCCTAGCCCAGAGCAGTATTCATATACATTTTCTATCAACGCTGAGGGTCCAATACTGGCTGAGAGATAGACCATGAATATGAAACATCGGTAGAGCTTCAGAATTATTAAGGTTCAATTAGCAT
>JAANSM010000236.1:0-35641 GCA_036850725.1 Orchesella villosa | reverse complement strand
CAGACTTGAACTGGGGTAGCACATTCAACATTCAAAATATATGATACCCTCATATCACATATTGTGCAGACATGCATAGTATACATACAGGCACAGGCTTATGTGAGTATATTAATATAAAAGAAAGTTCAATCTATTTCTATAGAAGATCAACGAGTGGACTTGTATTATATTCCACGACTTTTTTGACGACCTTCAGATCTAGTGGTTGCACCAGTTTTCATTGAATACAACGTTCAGCCCAACATAATAAGCATGTATTCAGGCTATGACTAGGTATTTCGAACATTCAAACCCCTGGTGATGCATCATTCTGGTAGTGACAGTAGGACAAAAGAAAAGAACAATGTTGATATGAATCGCTTGAATTCAAGCGAAAGTTATTTTAGCATATACTAAATCGAACAGGTTAACTTTTAAAAGCTGTATCACAATAGCGGTTTGGCATATTTGGTTAACATTTTTAGCGAACGTAGTTCTTCAACTGCAGTTCTATATGAACACAAACATTATGAATCGAACATTTAATATCTAGAAAATTGTTGAGACTAATACAAGCATTGCAGGTCCAGAGGTTTATAATATATTCCATTTTTAACAATTGATCTTGATCCATTTGTAAATTCAAACGCAAATGAGTTTTTAACACGGAAAATGGGAAGGCAAATTCAATTCATCTTTCTCCGTCATTCGTTTATCGTCTCCTCGTGCGTTTTCATAAGGAGATTTATATTCCGATAATGAGCTCACCTTCATGGGAAATTCCAACCCAGCAAAAAACTGAAATAGGATTTTAGAATGATGATGTCGATGATGATGATATGATGAATCAAATGCTTGCCAATCTTGCCATAGACAGATAGAATTAATAATATGTATGTCTATAATACTTACATGACATAATTTTATCTCAGCGAATTGTCCGTTATATAACATACACTGCAGTCATTCATCAATCGTGCCATAGTTTATGTGTGTACATTGTATGTTTAATAAGTAGTATAAATGATTTAAAATATATATCCGCTTTCTCTACATTTCCTCAGGATATGCATCGTGATCATGATCTTTGTCAATGACGGAGGAGCTGGTTACTACTTCTTTGACCACGCAACTTGGGATGGTCTATACGTGGCCGACTTGGTTTTTCCCTGGTAAATTTTTTTGACTCATTTCAACGAATCCTATATTTGAATTGATTACTTTGTTATGGTCAGTTTTAAAATAAATTTTTATTCAATTTAATCACCTAATAGGTTTCTCTGGATTATGGGAGGTATGAAAATAAGATGATATTATTTCGAAATGTTTGGTTCCGAATTTCGTAACGAAAAACTCAAATCATATCTAACAGAAGGATACACTAATCTAATGAGCTTTTATGTCCGCAGTATGCATACCGGTATCTGTTAAATCCCAAGTAAAGCGTGGAACATCACGATTGAAAATCTGCAGGAAAATATTTATCCGCTCTTTGAAACTGATAGGCATTGGTATTATATTGGGCTCCTTATGGGGGCCTGTCAATGTTCAAACAATGAGGATCCCTGGTGTTTTACAAAGATTTGGAGTTTGCTATTTCATTTGTTCAGCTCTCGTCTTGCTGTGTATGACCGTCAACTTTACAAAACCCGAGACGGTAAATTGGGTTTGTACAACGTTAAATGTATTTCATGAAGACATGATAAGAAGTGAAGGAAACTGGATAAGGTTAATTTCATTATGATGTGCAAATTTATTTACAGAGTAAGTTGAGAGCTGCTTTACAAGATGTGGAGATTATTTGGATCTCATGGCTTTTCATACTGGCTTTGGTCCTGGTTCATAGTATTTTGACTTTCTTCTTGCCAGTTCCAGGCTGTCCAACGTAAGAGTTTAATTTATGTGTTAAGATATCTTTTTGGATTAACCATCATAAAAGCATGTTGATAATAATTATTGTATCATGCTTTCAAAATCATGTAGGGGATACTTGGGAGCTGGAGGTCTTGCTGACGGAAATGTATATTCTGGAATATGTATCGGTGGAGCTGCCGGCTACATTGACAGACGGACTTTTCAGATTGAGCATGTTTACCAAAATCCCACCGCAAAAACTGTTTATAAATCCGATGCTTATGACCCGGAAGGAACTCTTGGAACTCTTACATCAATTGTGCAAGTTTGGCTTGGAGTGCAAACTGGAGTAACCATGCTTGTGTACCCTAGGGCATCAAGCAGACTTAAACGCTGGGGTGTGTGGGCTGTCACCACCGGCATTTGTGGAGCAATTCTGTGTGGATTTAGACAAACAGGAGGATGGATCCCTTTGAATAAGAATTTGTGGTATGTTCAGACAACAACCATAGGTTTAATCAGAGAAATGTTAATATACATGCAGTCTGTACATTGTACATATTTCATATTAACTTTTCTCTAGGTTTTTTAATAACATTTCTCTATAAATTGACGTATGTTTTTGTTAGGTCGCTCTCGTTTGTGCTGGTAACGAATTCATTTGCCCTCATCCTACTCTCTGCACTGTACTTCATTATTGATATCAAGAAATGGTGGTCTGGTGCTCCTTTCTTTGAACCTGGCATGAACTCTATCCTCTTGTATGTGGCTCATCAAGTGGCACATGCTATGCTTCCTTGGCATTATGTTTTTGGACCGATGAGAACGCATTTTGCAAAGCTGGTCGAATGCTTGTGGGGAACCACGTTATGGGTTTTAATTTCAGTGTATTTATACCAGAAAAAAATATTCTGGACGCTGTAAAAAAGTGAATTTACTTATACTTGAATTATTTACTCTCAATCTTCCGTTCCTTATATCTTACGTACAGATAACGTGTCATATTATTGTAACTGTCATTGTAAAGTATATAATATTCATTGTTCATCATACATACACATAATATATTACATTATAATTAGCTTTGCTGACTATTGTTATGATCAGCGATTCCGAACCGTTAATTAGGTTATTTAATAAATATTGAATTGCGAATTAAACTAAAAGTCTGCTTTCTTTGTCGATTTCTTCCTTCAATCTACATACTAAAGCATGCATAGACTATTTTTCATGATACGCACATGTCGTTCGTGATACGAATAATAATAATAATTAGTAATACCAAGTCCAAGTGTATACAAATACAACCCTTTTTCAGAAGGAATCTTACTTATACAATATTTTTACTTATTACACACCAGTTATTATACCTACTATTTCAGTCCAAGTAGCTGAAGTTGCGGCATTCACATCCACTGTTTCAATTTCAGTCGTTACAGTCGTTTCTTTCTTGATCCGGTCTTTGTTTTCTCCGGAATGAATTAAAGTTTTCAAATGCCGTCCCAATTTAGTTTTACTACGGAAGCCTTTTTCGCACTGCGAACACCAGTACGGCCTTTCACCTGTGTGAATTCTGACATGAATTTTTAGAGCTGCACCCGACGTAAATTTTTTAGGACAATACGAACAGGCAAATGGTTGTTCACCAGAATGAGTTCTTAAATGACGCCGAAGGTGACTCATTTGAGTGTATCCTCTACCACACGTTTCACAGCGATGTCTACACATTTTTTGATGCTGGGATTCCACATGGGATTTAAGGTTTTGTGGATTCGCAAACACTCTAGAACACTCTGTACACTTGAACTGTTTTAAGTTCAATTCTTCGTGTGTTGTTTGGTGATATCGTAACATGGCAGCTTGGGAGAAGCACTTTCCACAAATTTCACATATATTTGTCTTTTCACCAGTATGAGAAACTGCATGTATTCTAAGTCGATGTTGTCGATAAAATCCTTTTGGACAAAAGTCACAACGCAAAGGCGGTACTTCTGGATGCATTTGTTCAATGTGGAATTCCTTCTTCAATGAACTAACAAACGTCTCCAGACAGTGGTCACATTTAAAGGGCCTTTCGCCGGTGTGAAGCCTACGATGAATAGCTAATTCACTTTTATTTCTGAAACGTTGATCACAGTATTCACAAGTATGGTTTTTTTCGCCAATAGCTGCAAAAGTTTAAAATTATTTCCATAAGTTAAGCAAATATTTTAGCGAATCAAAAGTTCTTCCTAAAAGATAAACCTTTTAACTTACGTTTTGGTCGTGAAGAAGATTTATCCCTTGGTGGTCTTGTGTGTCTCTTTATATGGTTTCTTAAATGATCTTGACGTCCAAATCGCTTCTGACAGATGCGGCATTCGAACGGCTTCGTAACTCCTATAAACGAACGAATTATGATTAAATTAACGATTGTTTTATTACGTTTAAGAACATAAGCTCACGAATTTTGTCGCAACAACTACAACACTTTTTAAACTATTTACCTTCATGCTTTTTCTTCACATGAATGTCTTTCCTAACTGGATCTGTAAATGTCCTGGGACAATGAGGACATTGTACACGCTTTCCGAACAACTGATTCTTTACCATTATAACTGCTTGTGAGTCCATCACTTTCTGAGTTATATCTGGTTCCAAACCAATATTTTCGTCACCTCCAATAGTATTGATAGTCATTAATTCCGTTCCATCAATTTGAATTACTTTCTCTTCATAATTAACATTTTCTTGTTTTACAGTTGTAGCTCGTCGAAAACTCTGCTTCTTTTTAGCTGTTTTAGATTTCCGATTTCTTTTCTCTTTCACTTTTTTCTTAATTTTTGTTTTTACAGTTCCTTCAGCTTCAGATTCCTCATCTGTAAGGTCTTCTGATTCCTCACTGCTAGATGTTGGAATTCCCATCTTTTCACTGATAAATGCACCTCGTCCAGGAGACCACGCAGGATCCTCTTCATCAATTTCGTCATCTAGTAGACCTGTTTCACCTTCCGTTAATATTTCAGGTTTTACCTCAATTTCTTCATAGTGGTCTTCACTACTTTCACCTAGCTCTGATAACTCATCTTCAGTTAAATCATTGATCATATATGAGGGTCTTTTAACTAATCTTCCAAACGAAGTTCTAATAGCCGGTTTTTCAATCTTAGAATCTTCTGGAACTTCCGATTCCTCAGCTGCTGTCGCCTGCAGCTCTGGTTTCTCTTCTTTAACTTCCTGTAATGTTGCTGGTGCTTCTGCATTCGTTATACCTGTACTAGAATTCGCAGGTGGAATACCTTCAACGATATCAGATACTGTATCAGGAATAATTTCAGTAACAGTGCTTTCTTGAATTTGGGCTACTTCTTTAGCTAACGGTTCTCGTTTCTTTGGCTTCCTTCCTGGACCTCTTCCAACTGATCGTGGGATTTTTGGGGGTCTCCCATCTGTAATATATAACAGGATGTTATACAAAACCTTTCGAATTTCTCCAAATAGTCCAAATGTTCAATGCACTGGGTATTAGTATTACCATTTATCAAAATCTGATTTATGTTTAGCTTTAGTTAAGCCTTACCGTTAATAATATCTTCACGAATTCGGTCAACTACTTCCAAAATTTCAGCCAGCCCAGGAATAGTTTTCCAACTTTCTGCAGCGTCCTTATTTTCGCTTGCTTTATAAGAGTTGTAACTTTCGACTATTACATCCTTTATTTCTTGTCTTATGAAATACAGATCCTTTTCCAATTGTTTCATCTCTTGAATAATTTTTTCAGTTTCAACAAGCTTCTCATCACAAGTAAGGCAAATCGGTACTTCATATTCTTTATACGACCTCCGTGTTACAATGGACATGTTTACACGAGAAACTTCAAAAAATTTTCCTAATGATTTTCCATAACTAATCTGCTCATTATTATCTATGTCATCATTGACTTTGTTCAGGTTATCCAGATCTTTTGCTGGTGAGTTAATAGTCGAATCTTTGACTTTTTCTTCTATTCCATCTTCTTTTATCCTTGTTCGCTTTGGATTGTCAAAAGTGTTGTAACATATAAGGCATACCACTTTTTCTGGTATAATTGGTGCAGGGGGTTCATTCACTTCAGTTATGACCGCCTGATCTTCCGGCTGCTGAGAATTGAAGGTATCAACACTTATAAGTGTCGCAGCAGATGTAGATTCCAAACTGATGTTAGCATCACCCTGATCCTCATTCACATCAACTTTATTGGTGAATTCGGGCTGCAGAACTCCACTTGACATTTCTGCATGAATTACTGCTTGTTCTTCACCCACTTCAACTAAATTAGCATGCGATAATGTACTAACATCACTGTCAATTATTTGTGTTTGCAGTTCATGAATATTTTCTAGCACAGCTGTAGCAGGTACTAACTCCACAGCTTGTTGTTGACCTGACTGATCATTAGTTATAACTAAACTAGTTCCTCCTTGCAAACCATGCGAAATTTCTGTTGCTCTCAGCCTTACATTCATTATCCGTTGGCCTTGATGTCCTTCAGCCTGAGCCAAAGCTGAAGTTAACTGACTGGGATCTGCATGCACGACGATAGCTTGTCGCATACCTTCTGAATCCATCACAGATAATCTTCCATCCTGATCCCTTACAACGACATGTTGCGTTTGATGATGAGGGGCTATGGATGTAGCATAAACAGTGCTCATTCCAGCGTGAGATGTTACAAAGGTAGGATGTGTTGTTAACGGAACTTCAGCAAGTGTTCCTAACGTGGCAGTCATCAATGGAACATCACCCAAGGCCGTAGTTAATACGGTAACTTCTGTTGATGTCGGGATTCCATCTTCGGTTGTTATTAAAGTGAGCACGGGATTGCTTCCCATCACTTCTGTTTCGATATCCTCAGTCTCCATTGCTTGCAAACTTCGGGGATCCATGTTGAATGACCACTACTCGCATGCAGCAATTCAGCTCAGCAATAATCAATAATCAGAACCTACGACGAAGGATACATATTTCCGATTGCCTTTAATTATTCATCTAAATCGTCACACACCACCCAAGGAATCTAGTTCATCAGGTAGCACTTAGGCTTGCTACGACCGACGTCTGACGACGTTCACGTTATAATCATTAAATATTAAAAGTGTAACTTACCTAAAATGTTGATGACGTTTCGTTTCAAAATAAACTAAGCACTTGACCAAATTCAAAATATGCTAACACACAAAAAGTTACTGGAAACATTCCACTTTTTTGTTTTCACTTGAAATAACTTTCAACTTTAACCAAATATTCTAATGTTTATGTACATAACTAACAAACTACAATTCCAAATAATATTGTATTTGTATTTTGAAACCAAATTTTAAACGTAAACACACACGTTTGTTTTTATTTTTCTTCTCCTTTCACAGGTTTTGAGAGCGAAAAGTCCCATAAAAATGAGGAGTAGTGTCCATACCCAACGACGAAGATAAAAGGGAAAAAATCTTCATTTGTAATGAATTAGCGTCACCAAGATGGGAAAGGGGTGGCCCAAGTATCCACTCTCTGGTATCGTTTTGCGTAGCAAACCCCTAACTTCCTTTCCATGTATCTTTTATCACAACGCTATGTACCAAATTGCAAATACCATCAAATACCTTCCCAAACAAAAACTCACCAAAAATACAAACGATATTATAGACGGAAAACCATATATACTAGTATGTACATATTTTTACGTATACATATTTACTGTAGCTCTTTTGACTCTTTTATACACACTGTGAACTTCAAAATGCCCCACTTGTGTAATTGACAACGCCGCTGTTCCATAAATTCAGCCGATTCATTTACACTGTAGCTATAACCAGTTCAATGAAAACTTGGTCTTGCTGAGTCAAACAAACCTGTGATTGTCATTTCATTTTTGGATAAATTGAGAATTCTATGTGTTTCATTTCTAATTTGGAAGATAGAAGATCTAAACAGTTATCTTTTGAACAGAAAAGTTAAAATTATTGTCACATTCACAAATAATTGTGAATTGGTGTTGGATGTGAATTTTTTTTACAATACATTGAATTTGTAACAAAGCTGAATTTAACTCAAGAAGTTTAAGAGGTAATTGGAAAATATAATATACAACATTGCATTTGAAATATATGTCATATGTCAATGTGATGATTATGCAGCTGACGTAGATCAAAACACATTTTAGCACATTGGACATTGATTTTAAGTTGTCCATCTGCGTTGCCCGTAAAATTTAATTTTAAATTGGTACGATTTCATTTTCACCCCAACTCCAAACTCCCTTTTTCCCAATTGTGTTCCCAAATCCCCAAACCTCAAATCGAATTGTTTACATGTGTTGGTTATTGTTATTTGATAATGATAACACACAGCCTAACGCAACTATCAACTATCTAACGTATTCCATCAGTGATGAATTGTCACAATATGTCTTTAATTAGAATAATTTAAATTTATGCGGAGAGTGAGGGTGGAAGGGAGGAGGTTGATGTGTTTGTTACAGATTTTATTTTTTGATTCGCAGTCCTCTCCGACATAATGGCAAACGCGCAGGGACCGTCCTTCGAACGATTCTCGACTAGCATCCCCACAATGCCTTCAGCGGCGGCTCTTGGACCAATGAAACGGACCCAGTGAGTACATTTTTTTTGTAGTTTGCAATTACAACTTACAACTTATGAAGTTTTAAGATGCAGTATTTTGAAATAACATGTACTTGTAATACAGAACACCCGTATCAACTGGAACCAGTGTGTTAGGTCTGCGATATGATGGAGGAATAGTGTTGGCTGCTGACACGCTCGCAAGTTACGGTTCTCTTCTCCGGTACCGTGATTGTACTCGGTTGCACAAAGTCAATGACAACACTGTTATTGCGTGTATGGGCGATTATGCAGATTTTCAGTATTTGTTGTCCATCATCGAGCAAAAAGCGTGAGTATTCATTCAGTAATCAGCAGATATTTTCGTTATCGATTGTTTGATATTTTCTGATTGGTTTCTTCACCTGAAATTTTGTTTTGTGTTTGCAGAATTACGGAGGATTGCATGGATGACGGTTTCAACATAACTGCTCGTTCTTTGCACTCATGGCTTACCAGAGTATTGTACAACAAACGTTGTAAATTTGATCCCCTGTGGACCACATTTTTGGTTGCTGGATCTGATATGGATGATGATGGCCAGAAAACAGAGTGCGTGGAAAGAGTTTTGTCTATAAATACGTAGATGTGATTTTGGGATGATTGATAAATTACTAATTAATGCATCTTTTTATAGATTTTTGGGCTACGTTGATAAGCTTGGTACTGCCTACAAAGACGGGATAATTGCTACTGGCTATGGTTCTATGTTGGCAACTCCATTGATGCGTGAAGCAGTGGAAGCTAAAACAAAGGATGGTGGCCAATTAACTGAACAAGATGCTATAAATGTTATTAACGACTGCATGAAAATTTTGTACTATAGAGATGCCAGAGCTCATTTTAGGGTAATCGTTTAACTGAGAAATGATTTGATTTCTTGATTTTCTTGTGAAGCCCTATAAATTATTTTCTTTGAATGTTTTAGTATGAAATTGCTGTCATTCCAACCACTGGCAGTGCACGTATTGAGGCTCCTGTTGAAGTTAAGGGTGATTGGCAAGTAGCCCACTTAATTCGGTATGTTACACAGTTTTAGAGTTGCAGGAGTCAAAACATATTCCAGTTATATTACATTATTAATGTTTTAACTGATTGTGTGATTTTTTTATTCTAGTGGCTACGAGTAACTGTCAACCAATTTTTGCGTTGATCACGGTACGGTTGAAGCGTGTACACACACAATTTAAGGTATCGCATTCTCTTTAAGAGCAATTCTATCAACGTGATCCTATTGTATAATCCTGCGTCTTTGAATGTTTTTCTGATTTAATGTCATTCTTATTCTTATGAATATTTGTATGAAATAAACTATGTTGTTTAACTTACGACTGTAGATCTGTCATTTCATTACACAATTAGTTTTAAAGAATTTTTATCTACACACATTGGTATATTAAACTTTCATTTATTTCAATAAAAGAGAACAATCCAATGCCACCATAAAACCATTGAATATGTTGAAAGTCTGAATTACAAACGACGACCGCGACGACCTCCCTTCCTTCTTGTGGAGTCTGATGGAATTGGCGTTACATCTTCAATTCTACCTATTTTCATTCCAGAACGTGCCAAAGCCCTGAGAGCAGACTGGGCTCCAGGTCCAGGAGTCTTCGTTCGGTTTCCTCCAGTAGCTCTCAACTTAATGTGCAATGCGGTAATGCCAAGTGATTTACATTTTTCAGCTACATCTTGGGCGGCCAACATAGCAGCGTATGGAGATGCCTCGTCACGATCTGCTTTGACCTTCATTCCACCAGTGATACGGGCGATGGTTTCTCTGCATCAAATCAAATACACAAACACGTCAAATTCTAAACTTCAACTTAACCCACTTCGCATTCATTTAACTATCATATCAATCCAATTTTTCTTTAGCTTCCGAATACGATATCAGATTTAAGACAAATTAGAAAAGATATCAGGCAAACATTTCATTCATTAACATTAACAATTTATAAACTTGTCAATTTGAACATAACATACCTGCCAGACAAATCCGTCACATGAACGAAAGTGTCATTAAAACTGGCGTAAATATGAGCGACGCCAAAAACCAATTCTCCATCTCGCACTTGAGGACCAAGGGAGATTTGAACTTCCTCTTTAGGTGCACGAGTTTTTCTTGGGCCCATTTTTCTTCTATATCCAAATTAGCCTTTCTTCCAAACGATTCTATTAATTAAATCCAATAATAATTAAAATCAAACTCAGTTCACCCAATAAACTATGATGTATGAAAATATACTACACACATGATCTAGTGCTAATCAAAATGACATGCATCCAACTGATCTACCCACTAGCTGAGCCGGGCACATGCATGTCAACATCGAACATGAACAATAATTTTTACATGATTAAAAAATCGAAACTTATAACAAAAATTAACATGCATACCAGAAAAGAAATATACACAACCTTAAATGCACTACGAGCTTCTAATAAATTCACTGGAAAGTAGTCAACTTACCGAATTAATCAGTGAAAGATAGGGAAACAAAACGCACAGTGTGCTACTCAACACTTCATCAGCATACTGAAAGAGCTGCATATATGTGAAACAAACAGGCCGTCTACACTTTGAAGACGGGAGGGGACAGTTCACTCAATGATTGTTTACTGATTCCAACATTTGTTATGAGATTTGCATTACAGATATTGTATCACGTTGCCCCACAAACTCATTTTTGTAATATAAAAAATGCTTCTGGTACTGAGCAAAATGGGTAGATGGCCAATGCAGTTCACAACTCACCAAAGACAGTTTCTGTCAAAGTCAACTCAAGCAAACCGAAGCCAACAATGAACAAAGACGGCTGCGGCTTGGCTGGATTAGGTGAAAGCATTTTTAGTTCTGCTCGATTGAGTTGAGTGACTTTGGTAATTTGATGGAGTCTAATTTGCATTTTGGAAATTCGGTGAAAGCGAAAAAAAACTTTATAATTGGGCTCGCTGTAGCTAATTGAAAATGGCAGAGAAGAGAGTCGAATACTAGTGCTATTAAAATTGAAATACACTACCTTTTAGCTTGAGTTCTGATTAGGTAATTAGGTTCTGTCTGATTAGTAATTAATTACAACATTTTTCTCTAAACGAATCGGATTTCAACCATTTCCGTTTCTCTCTCTCGAAAATTTGGCTCCGTACACGTAATTTGCCAGCCTTGAAATAAGTTTGAACCCCAAATGAAAAGTTGGTTAGTCAGATGAGAATGGTAACATTCGAGGTATGTGATCCTATTATTTTTCAATATTGACAAGAAATTGAATATAAATATGAATGGTTTCCAGAAGAGTTGTCATATATGAAATGGCATTTATTTTCCTCAAAATACTGGTGTTACATAACCCAACTAGGTAGACGGTAGACTCCACCAATGCTGTAACATTTTATATGGGGCATATCGACATGTAATATTATTATCATATCATATCTAATCATATTCATTGGTTCGTGGAATATTATGGGGTAGAGTGACTTGGGGTTAAAAAGTACGTGCTGTACGATTTTATACTTGTGATTTGATTAAAGATTTCTATATATAAATAGCAAGTTGAATCCATACTAATATCCATAGTGTGCGCGAACTTACATTCAGCACAACCATCTCATTACGTCTCTGACATATCAGCTGGTTTTTATGATCGTGCATGAAGTCCGGAAAGATGCAGGTTAGTCGAAGCGATAATAAAAGGATAAGAAGAATATGTATGCCACTTATGTACCTAAATGTTTTGACCACCTCAAAGAATTTTCCATATGGAAGACATGCATCCGCAACATTCTCAAAAGGTCTACAGTGTCGAGTATATACAGTAGCAAAGCTAGTGAAGGTGTGTAAGATGAGATCCCTCCTACAAAGTTCTTACGTAACTCTCACGCACTGCAACCTCTAACATTGGGCAAGTTTGGCAAGTAGAGTGGTGAACACGAGTACAACATCGTATTCTTTTAAAGCGATCAAGTTTATGACGAAAGCAGGGTGGTTTCTCTCACTTTCATACCATTTTTTTCATTTTACATGAACATGAACCATGGTTGGCTGGTTTGGTTGTGGTCTTTTGCATGCAGTCGTCGGGGTTTTGTTCTCAAGTGAATCCGTTTCGGTATCCTCCCATTCACTTCAGCTAGCAACAAGGTTTATGATTCTTTGAAAGAGCTGAGTTGCTACTGCTAGTTACCAACATATACATTTTAACATTTTCTCCATTCTTGATAAGTTCCCTTTCCTGTCCCTACAGTCTACAGTTGAGTGTGGTGTAATACATAGTACATACATTGTAATGTAACATCACATCACATCGTGATCGCTCACACAAAGAATTCACTTTGTTTACTTTTCTATGAAGATTTATATGATGCTATGCCATTCGAGGGAAAGCATGTGTTGGCATTGGCATGGGCTTTTCCGTCAGTCCTGCTTCTTTTGTTAGCCACATATTGATGCACTCTTTTCTTGTGAAGAAGCCAGTGAAACACCATGTCCAGGATATGATATGAGGTTGGGGAGGAACGAATAAAATTTAAAGGAACAGATGCGTCATGTGTCTCTGAACCTTAAATGGTTCAGGTGGTGGTGGCTATAAGCTGTGTGGGCCAGTTTTGGAGCAGAAGAAGTGTTTGCTGCTTACTTATCAAACTTTTGTTTAGTGACTTGATTTGACGTATAAAGAAAATATATTATGCATGTATATGGATGGACTGCTTTATTGCATACAGTAAGTAAAGTAAGTAGATGGAATGGAGAAGATCATAGCTCATGTCATATATCCTTGTTTATAATGTACATTTATTTGTAGGCTGTTTTCATGTACTATCGCTACGTATGTCCATAAGTATACTTACAGCTTAAGTATGTACTGAAAATACAAAATGTGGAGTAAATGAGTGTACCTAATTGTCCCCCAGAGCAAAGAACTCTCTCTACTATTAGTCCTCTCTTTTGTGTTTTAGAATGTTTTGGTAAACTAAGCTCGCCTCTGTACAAGTAAAGGGCTCATCTCATTTCAACTTTTTGGACGAACGTTTACATAAAGGCAGGCAAGCTTGTATTTTGCATGTGAAATGGAACAAGACAAGCATTAGAAGTTTCAGGTTACTTAAGACATTAGGGGGCATACTAATAATATACATACATTTATGTACTGCTATTCCACTAACGTTAGGTACCGAGTACTGAGTACCGTGTTCGTTTCAGATCAACATAGCATCTTGTGTCATTGTCCTTTTGTCCATGAAATAAAGCTACAGCATCATCAGGCTTTGAAAAAAGGTTTTATGATGTTTATAATATTTTAATGACTTCAACCCTCATGAACCTCAACAGCCTTCTGAAATATAGTGATGCGATAGACAAAACATCTTGACAATGAATGGTGGAAGCTGATTTCTCGTGCACTGCAGATAACGTTGTGTTTGTGATTGTGACACTGCACTTCATGCTGCACATGCATCACATTTTCAGTCCTCAAAATAAGATTTAAGAAAAGGCTGGCATTATGGTATTCTGAACGATCTCAAATATGCAGGTTTTATGTATTGGTTATTGGGCTCAATATGCAGTATATAGTATAGTTTATCCTGTCATTTAACATGTAATACTGTATTATACTTGTAGCAAAGACGGACTCGTGAATTGTAAAGCTTGATACTTTCGCTTCTAAGCTTTAGCATGGAACATAAAGTTTTTGTGTACCACACAAACATACAATCTAAACCAAAAGCCAGAAAATTAAAAACAACAAAGCCACCTTGAACCATCACCAAAGTAACACTGACATCAACTTCACATGGGATGGAAATATGAATCCCGGAATGATGCCAAATGTTAAATGTTCTCATCTGCAGCCTGTTCTCTGACAAGGGATGAAGCAGATGTACGTTTTACCTACACATCCACTAGAATAAAACAGCATTTCAAATTACATGCACGGACGGGCAGAGTATTATGCTGTAGAATCAGGTAGTAGGTGGATACTGGATTAGGAATTTGGATATGCTCCCGTGTGTTTTTACGTTCGTATGGAACGTGTATCATGTATTCGATGGTAGAATTTGCCTGTCTGGAAAAACTGGCCTTTTAAAAAAGCTTGCTTTGTTGGTTGAGCGATCATCAAAGTCTTTGTGTTTATAGAAGTAACCTGCTTGCATGCAAGATGTGTAATGCATGCATGCGTGTATACAACAGCAGTATTGGAATGGGATTGCCATTGCCATCGTGCTAGCTTATGTACCTACCTAAACTACCTTAAGTCAGAAATTTCTTTTTCTGATACCCATAATAAGGAATCTAAGGTTAGCAATAGGTATACACGGAAAGAAATAGACGAATAGGAATCTCAAGAGTGGAAAGAGTTTTAGCTGTTCAATGCACTCTGCTCGACAGCTCTACTCGTTGGTCGGTCGGACAGTCTGTTTTTTGTGAGATGCAAAGAGTTAGTTGAGGTTTTGAGGTGGTGATGTTGAACGAGCTTGCCTAATATCCTTTTTTTTTGCTAAGGGCAATATACATAACACAACATTATATACATGCATGTGTATGGGAAATATCCTATGTAGTTAGATGTAGATACATATGTACACACATAAGTGAATGCAATGCAATAAATGAAAAAAATCTCGTCGAACAGAAGAGCAAAGCAACAACAGAAGAGCAGAGCAGCAACAACAAGACAAGTATACAGAACAGCAGCAGGAGAGCAACAATGGATTATTAAGTAACCTTAGGAGAGAGGGCATAATACCATTATTATATATAGCGAAAAAAAGAAGAAAGAAAGGGTTTTCATCATTTGGCACCTTTTTATTTATACATGCAACATTCATTAGGCAGAAACATCAACTTCAAAATATACACTGTTTAGTGATGAAAAATTTTGTTGACTAATATAATTTTAAAATTGTTGGAAATAGGAATCCCTCTAAGATTAGGTTAGGGCTGTAAGAAATAGTGCTGCTGGGTACTTCAGAGAATTCGAAAGTTTTTTAGTAGAAAATTGTTGCATAATACCTCATGTTTAACTTTAAAAGGATAGGAAGGTGTGGGTATGTAAATTGTAAATAGTTTCGTGTATGGAACCCTGTCTCTGGTCACTGGTATGAAATTCGTTGCTGACGGTGAGCTACAAATCTATACATTTTCTATAATAAGCTTCATTCAAATTCGCTTTTGTATCCTTTGAAAAAGTATAAAAGGATTGGATTCAGGATAATTTATTAAACAAAAATTCCATTAATAATCAAGAGTATCCCATCTTTTCAGGCTACTCGGCAACTGGAGAAAGGATAGAGGAATGCTCGCTCTAATTACTTGGCTTCTGTAATTTATTTGGATTCAACGGAGGTTTCCTATCAGTACATCCCAGGGTGAAAGGAAACTTGATGAACTGATGCTGATATGTTGAATTGAAATAGCTACTGAATAGGCTATCAGCTCGAACAATATTTCGTTTGGCTGTGCTCACTTTATGTCTGCAGTTGTGTTCCAAATTAATATTGAGTTAATGAGTTTTGTACGGTCAAAAACCGAGTTGTGTTTGTCTGTGAAAATTTGCAAAGATTCAAGAAGTTTGAAGCAGTCTTCTGAAATTCTTCATTTGTTACTGTGTAAAGCTACCTGACGACCTGTAGTTTTGAACATCTCCGTTTTTTTGAGTTACAGCAGTAAACAAGAAGGAAAAAAACAAATAATATTGCAGTGGAAATCAGAGAATTATATCGGCCGTAAGTTATTTGTTTTTCTATTATCTAAATCCTTAAGTATGCTTATGCACATTTTTAGTTAAGCACCAAGTCATGAAAAATTGAAAAGAATTGGGCCAAGAATTGAATGGATAAGTACATTCCCTGTTTTTAACGACCCTTTGTTCAATTTATGCTCATATTCAATATTGTGCAATTAGTGTGCAAAATGCAACTCTGCACACCCAGCCAGTCGCTGTTTCATACTGAAAGCTATTTCAGAGTGTAATGTTTGTTACACTGGAGCAGATAGAGCCATTAGTTAGGCTTACCTAATTGTTTTTCAGCTCCACGTGCTTCCTAAGAATTTGTAATAAAATGCTATGATGTCATAATCATGCGGTGAGGTTTTAGATTAGATATCGGGCACATGCTCAATTGTATTTTCAAAGAAAGAAAAAAGAAACTGCTAGTGCTGCTCATCCGCATAAAAACAAAGTGTGATGTGATAGGGATGCACTACGCTACATTTGCAAATTGCAACTGATAAAAACATAATAGCATGATATGTATATATAAACTTCAGTTTCACAATCATAACTCATATCCATACTTTATTACTTTATTGGTAGTAGGTCGAACTTGTCATTATGCATTTTATGTGCGTATGGGAGTACACTGGAGAAGTTTGATGAATATCGCAAATGAAAAAATGCGAGACTATTCTCCGTGTCATTTTTGTTTCATTTTCCAAATACATACTTTGTAAAATCATAAAGTCAAAATCATATATATACATTAGATCACAAAGTAGCTCTCCTTAACGAGGCATGCAATTTAGCAGAAAATAAGCCAAACATTTTTTTGAAATCTTTTGTATAGTCGAAAATGTTCCGTAAATTATCCAATGGTCAATTATCGCTACCAATATCTTACCATTTACCTCACTGCAAGTAAATATACAGCAAAACCTGCTTCTGTCTGTGTGTAGCACAATTTTAATTCCTAATAATCACGTTGTTTGACTGTTCAAAGTTCAAACTTGAACTGTTCATCAAAAGGTCGATTTGATCAACATAAAATAAAAGGCATTACCAACTATTAAGGAAACTTAAAATTATAAATTGTCTAAAAAATTCAAAACAGTCCAGAAATAGAATCAGGCAACTTAAAAAATCATATTCGTAATCGCCATTCAGTAAAAAGTAAAATGTATATATATGCTATGCTTGTACTTATAGTTATAAACTTTGAGATTAGATAATAAAAGAACGCGTGAAGTTTTGTTTTTAAGCTTTACAAGTCCTATCTCAAGCTTTACAAAACATACATAAGTTGACAGTTATGGGACATAAAAACAGATAATAAAAACAAAGTAGAATTTTTATTGGTTTTTGAACTAAAGATTAACATTGACCATACCCGTAGTTTTTTTTGGTGTTTAGTAGTTTAAGTACATCAGTTAAAATATATTTTTAATACAAAATACATGCTACTAGGATTTGCGAGTATAATTTAATGAAACCTTAATTTGAGACTAGATCTTGGATGAAACGCAGAATGCATACCCGTAAGTACCTTTATAGCTCTCCTTGGTAGTAGATACTTTTGCATTTAGTAACGATACCGTATGAATGGTACGAGATATACATACGAGTAACATTTGTCCATACTTACGGTGACGTTAGTATGTACGAATAAACCTATTCGTAAAACCTGTCTTTGTCTTCTGTCGACAAGCCCTTAGTAATCATTTTTTGAAAGACGGATAGAAGAAACTTCCATTGCATTGCGCATTGTTCGTTCGTTTCTTAAAACTCGAAGAAAGAACTTCACCAAGAAGGGAATGGTGAGTAGCAGAAGCAGATGTTGCATGCGGCTTCCTTCCGTGCAAGTGAAGTTGCTGCATTTCAGTTTCAGGTACCAGTTCTTGCATGTAGCAGAGTTAGTTAATTGTACAGGGCTGCTATTGTGCTTTCACATTTCCAGAGACCATACAGGCAGAGTATTCAGTAATATTGGTCATTTCTTGTTTCTATGTATTATGATGATCCATCGTCCTCGTCATATGTGATAGGGCGTACATGAATTTAGTACCAACCAATGCCTATTCGTAGTTGGCATATAGGCATAGATGCCCTGGGTCTGGGTACTGATCGTGAGTCTTGAGCATGTAACATGTAATTCTGCTACATTTCTTTGTGTAAACTTGAGTCACTGACTATTTACAATTATTGTATCACTTGCATTTCCTTTAAGTCATCATATCCACACCACACAAAACAAAGACAAAGACCGTAATGCAATGTAATGAATGATAAATCCAACTTGCAAAGATGACTGAAAGGAAGATGACGAGAATGAATAATTTTTATGTGTACTCAAGTCAAGTAGTGGAACAAAAGAAAAGAAAATGTCGTACCATCACGTTATCGGAAGGAGCCTAGTGCATCCTGTTACAAATTACACTTCTTTCGAGAGATTATCGAGAGAGCTTGAAAAGTAGTTTTGAAGTTTATGTTGGGTTCTGGACCTACATGTGCATATAGGTACTTGCACACTTAGTTATACAGTATTTTGATGGCATTAAGGATGACTAAGGACAGTCACATTTTATCAGATCGTAGTAAATAAGGTATCCGTTAAGCAACAACGTATTTCGTAAATAACATTACAATCATTCCTACCTAAATACTTGCTTGAAATCATGTTTCTCCGTCATCCGTAGTCTTTTCTTTCACGTCTTTGTGCTCGTAACTTTTTCTGTCTCTTGCTTCTGAAGCTACACAAACAAGTCAATAATGAGTTATTAAGAATATGTATCATGACAATATGACAAATTCTCAAAACAAAGTGGAATACTAAAGTATATGTAATGTGATTTCTGCTTGTGAACATTTCTTTCTCTCGAATACAACTAAGTAAAAAAACAATAATATTATTTATTATTGTCTACAAATTAATTCTGTTTTAAGTGTATATCTTATTATATTCCGTCAGTGAGTGTAGTCCGATCGTGCGGTTTTAGTACAGACAATTTTGGTAATTGGTAGTGTGAAGGAAAGGAAAATTGTTATTATTGTGCCTATTGTAGTATAAAGTGAAATAGATATGACGTAAGGGGATCATAGGAAACTACATTCTCATCATTCTTCATTCTTAGCAAATTAGTACAGTCAACAGTATTGCTATTGCTGCCCGTGTCATATTTTTTTGCACTATGTTAGGTCTCTATACTTGCATTGGGGTAATATGTGTATCCTCCTGAACAGGCACAGGAGAATCCCATTCGATACCTGATTTCAGACATAAAACTTGCGTTGTGAACAAAGAACTTACGCGTAGCATAGGACATAATTTCTATCTTTTCGCAAGAAGAACATGGAGGATGCACTCAACATTTAATATTTAGACATCCAATTTTTGTTTATTTCAATGCATGGTAGCACATTTTGCGAATTAAGTTTAAGACTAAGTTTAAGAAAGGAAATTAAAATCCTCCTTTTATGAAAGATATCATTCAATTCACCTAATTATCTAGCGGGGTGCTGTTTTTTGAAATTGTGGATGCATAATTCAAAAAGTCAGCAATGCCACAAAAGCTATTTATATATTTAACTATTTTTTCTCCGATGTCCGAGCTGACGTTGTACTGAAATTTCATAAAAAGCATGCAATGCAATTATTTTCTCCATCAGTTCAGTTCACTCACACACATTTCACATGTATTTTACATTCTCACATCAAATATGGCGTATGGGGTATCTAGTGACAAACTAACAATTAACAACAACTTCCAGATCAGAGCAGCTTAAATTGAGTATAGCAAACAGTGCTCGGTGCTCATTTGCTTTACAATAATATGCAATTCATGAATTGAATAATATGGAGATACTAGATAGAGTAGGACTGAGTAGATGTACATGATAAGTACTTCAATTGCTACATATGTGCATATCACATATCACAGTTTTTTATCTGTACAAACAATGCTTATCTTGTAATCAACAGGTGTGGGTAATGGCCAGGACCTAGTTCGCCCTTAATACACTTTTTCATAAGTAACAAAGGGTAGAACACAACGAGTTGTAGGAGTTGGGTGTGCTTCCTGTGTACTCGCTCAGCTTCCTCATACGGTAAAATGAAATTTCATCAATTTTTTACTCTAATTTAGTTATTATTATGGGAAAACTCTTTCAACGTATATAACTAATATTATTTCATTTCCGACTACAGGTAAACCAGTCGTCTGGATAAAAGAGTTAGGAATTCTGAACACATTGTGTTGTTCTGGGTTCAACGGAGATTCCGAACTGCTCTTATGGATGCATTAAGAAGTTTAATTCTGTAATGGGGGCGTATATCAGTATACAACAACTTTGACCATCGTAGTGTTTTAGCCATTTTATCAGTTGAAAATAATATCCGGACTTGCCCCACACAAAAGTGAATCCAACAGTGCAACTCCTTTCCATCGGAAGTTTATTTCCGTTTTGTCGACGGTCTTTGCCGCAGATTGCATAATCTGCACACAATGGCAAGGGGTCGGCAGACAGTTTGCAAAAATCTAAAATTTTCTTTTTAAATTATGTATGCTTGGGGTGTGGTGTTGCATCACAATATTGTACATGAGTGCAGTTAAGTTATAAGCCATCACAGTGCCGTTTACACGGCACGGTGTCTGAGCTAGTGATCTCCAAATATCTGGTCTCAAAAACTTTCCGTCTGAATAGACTTTGTACGCTATTTGTATTTTTCGTATTGATGGTGTAAGTACAATTACTTTTACGCAGTCTTCGTTCAACAAATCTTCTCCGGTACGAATGATCGGACAATTTTAAACACCGTTGTCGTAAGTATGCTTTTTCTATATGTTAAAATGCAATTTTACTTTCACTATTGTAGTATGTACAGTTACAAGGTTTGCAAATGGTCAAAGTTTCCAATTACAGGAAGCAGGTTATTCTGAAGTAAAGTGAAATCAATTCGAATCTGTTAATTATTTTGTAGGGTCGTTAATAATTATCATAGGACAGCGGTTGGTTGGCCACATACGTGGTACGTTAAAACGGCAACCTGGCGGGTCAAATCAGACTTCGTGATCAGTTCGCTGCTCTAGAGCGGGCAATGCGGGATTGGGAGTTGGTGGATAGTGATCGTTTTTCTTTCGAAGATTCCGATCGATTCGAAGAAGACTCGCTATGCTCATGGATCTCAGAGCCGGAGTCTCTCTGCAACAATTGGAGAGGATGGAAAAAATCAGCGTACTCCAGCAACCCAAATCCTGTCCTAAATGGCACAGGTGGGAGTGGAGGATTGGGCGCTTCACACGTCGTTGGGATTCACCCTGTTTCATCCTCTTCCTCACTTGGAAACGGAAAGTCTTCGGATGGAATTTCTAGTTTCAGCCTGGTGGAAATGTCTGCAAAATGTGTGGCTTCACACATACCATTTGAAATGGTTGAAAGGGTATTTCCACCTGTCCCAGAACAACTGCAGTTGAGGATTGCGTTTTGGAGCTTTCCAGAACATGAAGAAGATATACGACTCTACTCTTGTTTAGCAAATGGTTCTGCGGAAGAGTTCCAGAAAGGAGAGAAACTGTTCCGGAATGATAGTGTCAGCGACATTCTGCAGATTGGTAAGTCTTTGTGAATTTAATAACTAAACAGCGAGTCTTTATCAAATCAATTAAAATGTTGGAAAATTGCAGGGTTTCATTTGAGCGCAACAGTGAAGCCCAACATGCGTGAGTCTCACAAGGTCGCAGTTACCTTTGACCGAAGGAGAGTAACATCGTGTACATGTACATGTAATGCCAGCACAAACTGGTGTGGGCACGTGGTTGCAGTTTGTCTGCACAGAATTTTCCAGGTATGTCTTATGTAACTAAACTAACGAGAACGAGAACAGTAAAAGTGAATAACGCTTCAAATAGGTACAACGTTATGTAAAAATATTGCATGGAGGATGAAAAAGTTGATCTTGAACAGAGTGTGGCATTAGCCATGCCAGATTTGACTAATTCTTACAATTACGTACTACATACATTCAAAACTTTTGTCCAATTTACGAAAAAGGAAGGAGGGTTGGTTAAGTTTCCCTATTTATTATTTAAAGCCCCTGGAGAAAAATCTGAAATTGTTGCCCATTGAACAATTGCAATTTTTCCTCACATGTGTGGTTGGATGTACTATATTTCCATCCCAAATCGAACATTTTTACAGAATTAACACGATTTCGAGTATGTCTGTGCATTTTTACCCCATATCAGGTCATTTTTAGAGCTGAAATCACTTGTACTGTCCTTCGTAAGTAACCCAAGGATCGTGCCTTAGAACAAATATTTGCTGCTTTTTTATGATAATGATTCTTTGTAATGTAGTCGAAGGATGTGACATTACGAGCACCTGTCAGTGAGTCCCTTTCAAGGCTACATAGAGATCAGTTACAAAAATTTGCTCAATACCTCATCAGTGAGTTGCCACAACAAATATTGCCAACTGCACAGCGTCTCCTCGATGAACTCCTGTCATCCCAACGCTCAGCCATCAATACTGTAAGCTGCAATTCTGCAAACTTATCGGCACCATAATTGATAATATTTCTAGTATGCTAACTGACTTGTTCTTCTACTTCCAGCTTCGAGGTGCCCCAGATCCAACCGCAGGTGCATCAGTAAACGAGCAAACGTCTTGGTATTTGGACGAGAGGACCTTACACGGCAATATTCATAAGATTCTCATAAAGTTTTGTGTTCCAGCACCAATAGTTTTTAGCGACGTTAATTATTTAACTAGTGCAGCACCTCCTGCTTCGGCAGAGTGGAGTAGTTTGTTAAGACCACTAAGGGGCCGTGAGCCGGAAGGCATGTGGAACCTTCTATCAATTGTACGAGAAATGTTTCGTAGAGAGGATAGAAACGCTGTGCCACTACTTGAAATCATTACAGAAGAGTGTCTGAATTGCGATCAAGTATGTTTTCTTTAATCAACTTGCTCCACTTAAGGATCCACATTTACATTACTTCTCTTCGCGTGTTAATTGCTTATCCTCTCATTACAGATTCTAGTGTGGTGGTTTAACACCAAGGTGGCTCTCCACAACGGAAACTCAGGACACGGTGGAAAACATCACAGTGTAAATTCAAATGCTCATGCATGTCAGCATGCTGGATCCAGCTTGTGCGATGAAATAGTTTGCTTGTGGCGTCTTGCTGCCTTGAATCCTGGTTTATCTCCTGACGAAAGATGTATACTTCACAGTCAGTTTAGGGTAAGTGTGTATTATAAGGATTGTATATGTTAATAGTCAATCACTAGTCAATGGAACTAATGTGCAATAATTTCTTAATTGTAGGAATGGCATATTAAGATAGTGGAAAAAGTATCAAAATCTCGCAATGCATCAGTGGTTTCCAAGCACGCCAACAGCTTCAAAAATGATGTTGAAGTCTTTCCTGGTTTTCGTCCAGCTATCGAAGCATGTTATTTAACGTGGGATTCTTATCCGATTTACGGCGTTACGTTCTCTGAGTCCAGCAGGAAATATCATTGTCCATTTATGTGTTTTCGACACTCCGATGGACACTCTCGATCAGGCGATACCGGGATGATTCACTCTTCTCACGCGATATTAAATAATCCTGCGGGAGAGCATCATCTTTTGCATTCGTCAGCAACAATCTGTAGCATACCTATTACTCCCAAACGACCTAGAAGTGTTGAATTTGGTGTCGAACGAAGTGTTGGCTCTACGGAAGGACAGAATAGGAATACCTTGTCCGTCCCCGGTCCGAGTCAAAATAATCCTGGACCATCTACTAGTGCTGGGCCCTCTGCAGGACCATCAAAGCCTGGAAAATCTGGAAAATCTCGAAAACAAAAAGGAGGCAATAGCAATAACAATGGAAACTCTTCTGGTGGAGTGTTAGCAGCGGAGTTGTTACTAAGTGAAGAGATGGGAAGTAATCGCTCTGTTGTTCCTAATGGGAAAAGCATTAGTGCCTCAGGTTTAAAAATTAAAGTAAGTAGGGACGCATCATTTGAGCAAAGCTCATTTGAAGATGATGGACCTGTTCCATCTGGCTCTTCGTCATCAAGTGGTGAAAAAGTATCTTCGGGTGATGGCCCATCCAATTCCAGCGACGCTGTGCTGTCTTTGAGCGGAGTTAGAAATGGTAATAGGAGTAGTGTTAGCTCAGAGGGCTTTTGTGACAATGAGAATGATTTAGAAGGTGACGAAGGTGTTGAAACAGATGCAAAAGTAAGATCTTCAGCATCTCAAACCCTCAGCATGAATAATACTGGGACTAGTGACGAACTTGAAGGAGACGTTGAAGCAGATTTAGATGGAGACTCAGATTCGTCACTTTCTGCAAGAGATCCTGCTAGACTAGCTGTTGGCAGTGTGGTAAAACCACCAGCTCCAAAATTCGATTCTTCAGATTCACAGCAGAGTGGTGATGAGTACCAGTTGTACTATTACGATCCAAAAGCACCTGTTGGTCCTTCAAAGCGTGGTGATGGGACAGATGACGCAAATGGAAAGAAAGACACTAGTGCAGGGTGGAATGTGTTTGCCAACTTGAGACGCATTGAAGATCGCTGGGAAATTCTGTTTGCTCGAGCAGAAGGCCTACATGCGCATGGACACTCGAAGGAAGCTTGTAAGCTGGGAGTTAAGCTGGCTGGAGAATTGCTGGAACATCCACCAAATCTTTCTATTGATTTGCCTCTATCTGTTGTTGGAAAGGGAAAGCGGAAGAAAGTCAATCCACTTTCGCATCAAATATCTTGTTTGGCGTCTGCTACTCTGGCGAAATGTGCATTCTTATGCACTGTTTTAGCAGAAAACTCGGAGCATTTCTGTTTGGCGTTTCAAGTAGGTATGTTCGGTTTGGAGCTCGCTAGACCACCTGCGTCAACAAAGCCATTGGAAGTGAAACTGGCCAACCAAGAAGCTGAATTAGCACAACTGTTGAAGAGAATACTGATTGGGCAAAAGGAGCTTGATATGATACGTTTGAAGGCCCAAACATTAAAGGATGGGACATTCAAATCGAGGGGAGAAGCATTGCTTCCATTAGTTCTTGCAAACTTCATCTTTGATGCTTTGGTAATGCCAACTAACCGAGAAGGCCGTTGCAATCTACAAACTGGAGTTTATCATTTACCAAGTGATGAGGCTCTTGGTTTTGAAGCAGCTGTTTCAGCTCTTGGTTTGAAAGCAAATGTTTCTGAAGCTGATCATCCCTTGTTGTGCGAGGGCACTCGAAGACAACGAGGAGATCTTGCACTAGCTATGCTTTTGCATTACAAAGATGATTCTGATAAACTTGCCAAGATTATGGAAAAACTGTTGGATAGAGAAATTCACCAACTGTACAAGGTACCGTTACCATCCGCTTATTATTCCAATAATCCTCCGACAACGACATTGCTTGGGTCTGGTTGGAACAACGGCAAGGCAGAAGAGTCAAGTACTCTTTCGAGCCCTCGTGACAACGCTTCTAGCAGTAGCCAAAATGGTTCTGGAAGTGGTAATACACCTGCTTCACCAAGTGGAGTCAACAATGAAAGCGGTAGCAGTAGTTCCAGTACATGTAGTTCATCTCTTGGTGCAGGGAAAGTTGAATCTTCAACTGTGGATGCGCCTTCCGCCACTACAGGTACTCAAACAAGCATTGCGTCCAGTTCAGCAAATCCGCCTCGTTCTGATGGTGAAGACCAATCAAACAACCAACCAAGTGCATCTACGGCTTCAAGTACCAGTAATGGATCACAACAACCAGCTAGTAGCTCAAATTCAGCTGGAACTAATCAGCAACCTTCTGCTCAGGCCACGACGACTACAACTGTTTCACAACCGTCTGGAAGAACTGGTAAAGAATCAGTGCGTTTCAAAGGGAAACGGTCGTATCCAGTCCTGCCTAATCAGCCTTCTGAGGCTGGTGCTCACTTCATGTTTGAACTGGCCAAAATTGTGCTTGGAAAAGCTGGAGGCTCAAGCAACCAGAGTTTGTTCACCCAACCCAGTAACGGGCAGAATCCTAGAGGACCACATCGAGCTTTGCATATGTGCGCTTTCCATATTGGTTTATACGCACTTGGACTGCATAATGCAGTTAGTCCAAATTGGCTTAGCAGAACTTATTCCAGCCACGTTTCTTGGATAACAGGTATTTTTCATTCAAATATTAATCTCAAGTTGCCTTGTTTTGAGACTCGGTTAATGAGTCAGCAAATGTAATTGTTAACTTCTCTTCGTTTGTAGGTCAAGCTATGGAAATCGGCGCACCAGCAATTGCATTTTTAATTGATACATGGGAAACTCATTTAACACCGACGGAAGCCGTTACGATTGCTGATCGTGCATCTAGGGGTGACGCTAACATGGTCAGAGCAGCTGCAGAACTTGCATTATCATGTTTGCCACATGCTCATGCCCTTAATCCCAATGAAATTCATCGGGCAATACTTCAGGTAATTTTAGCTACTATTAAATTAACAGTTAAGCTTCGTAAAACTCAAATTAGGCATTGTTTAATAAATTGACGATCATGATTTAATTGCAGTGCAAAGAGCAGAGTGATGGCATGCTAGAGAAAGCTTGTCTCACAGTGGAATCTGCAGCAAAGGGTGGTGGTGTTTATCCAGAGGTATTGTTCGATGTAGCTCGGCAGTGGTACTCTTTGTACCAGAAGGTTAGTACTAATTAAAAAAAAATGAACTTAGATATGAGAAAGGAATGTATGAAAAGTGATAGTGATAATCAGTTTTAATGTTTAATACCTTAGTTGATTATATTGTCTTTGCAGCATTTGCCACTGGACGTAGATGTATTGAATGATGAACTTTCACATCACGACTCCCTACTGTCGTTGGAGTCTGGGCTAGATCCCCTAAATCCAGGTGCTCATGGACATCAGGTTGTCGTCTCCCCTCAAACAGGACTTCCCCCTGTAAATCCCAACAACCCTCCACCTCCACCACCTTCGGGTGGGGGTTCTGGGCCGTCTAATGTTCAAGGACCTATAGATATCATCCAGATTCAAGCACCTCCATCGCAAATGGGCCATCAGTCGCAACATAACGGCTCTGTTTATCCTATGCCAGCACCTCACCTTACCACCATCCCCTATCCCGGGGGTCCATATGCCCAAGTTCCATTCATTCCTGCATTCAATCCCGTTCCAGGAAACTATGTTTATGGACAAGTTATCTATCAGGTATAGGCTGCTTGATAATTGCAAAGAGATCTGCTGCATGCTGTCTTAAATTTTAATAGATAAACGTAAACGTGTTGCTGATATTTTAACCTTTTTTCTTTAGCCTAACACACCTGGTAACTCTGGCGTTTCAACATCTTCTGCAAGTTATTACAATAATCAACAACAGCCACCTCAAAGTCAACAGAGCCAGATCGGACCGCCTCCATTCGGTAATCCAATTCATAATCAACACTCTCACCATGGTCATGGACATAATCACAGCCATTCCCATTCGATGGTGAACACTGGAGCAACGCTTCAGTATTATCCACCTGTTCCAATATCAACTGCCAGTGGTCCATCAAATCCTCATTCCCATATGAATATGAGACAAGCGCCTACGCAATATTTTCCTGTTACACATTCACACATGAGCGTGATGAATACCCAGATTGGAGTAAGCCATCATCATGGTTCGAGCGTGGTAGTACCTCCATGTAGTGGACCACAAGTCGCAGTGGTAGCCGCGGCTCCCGTTCAAGGTCACCCGGTGACTGTTAATGGAAGCATTGGCCTTGCTGGTGTTCCAATGGCAGGTCATGTCCAACACATGTCGAATCAACATCACCAACATTCAATTAGCATGAGCAACAATTCACATATGTTAGCTATAACTAATGGTACAGGAAATCAAAATGGGATGGGACAGCAAGGTGGTCAGCAGGGACCAATGGTTATCGCTCCTAATGGTCATCATGGTCAAATGCCCACTGGGATGCCAAATGGGCAAATGCTTATTCCGCCTAATGGCCATGGCATGTCTCAAGGAAATATGCAAATAATTAACAGCCGGCAGGGTGGGCAGCCACAGGTGAGTTCTCCACATCATGTGCTTATGTCATTTAATATCATTACTCTAGCATTAATTAATCTGCAGATGAACTGTGGAAATGGAATGATGAATCCTGGCGTTGGATTCTTGCAGGGAGGACATATGCCACCTCCTCCACATGGAGGCCAGATGCCACCCATGGGAAAAGTTGAAAATATTCCTGTTTCAGGCGCTCAGGTAGGTTTATTGCGAAATGACAATGCAAATCAGCCTTCTTTTCGTTCTAAAGAAGGTCAAGGTTTATATTGCCTCTCTATGCAAATAAATAATTCCTGCTATTTCCTCCAACAGTTTTTACAGGGGGCCAGGGACAATGGAAACCAACATCAGCAGGGTCAATCAGCAATTAAGATGAAATACCTTCTTGCAGCATATCGCGTTGGAATGCTGGCAATGGAGACGCTGGCACGTCGAGTTCATGATGACCGACCACAAGCAAAATTTGCTCGGAATCCTCCATATGGAGAAGACGTGAAATGGTTGCTCTCGATCTCAAGAAAACTTGGAGCACAGTACTTACAGCAGTTTTGCATTTGTGCAGTGTCCTCCATTGCCAATCCGTTTGTACTTCATGAAATCATTTTGGATGCTGCTCTCATATCTCGTAATAATAACTTGTCGTGGGTGTACACCAACCCAAGATCACCATTAGCTCCACTGGTGCAGAAATGTCAACAAATGTATTTCCAGTGTCTTCATCAGAAACTTTATCACATTACGTTGGCAGACTACGAGGACTTCGTAAGTATTGTGTGCACCGCCCGACAAGCGTTTCATCTAACACCGGATGGAGTTAGCCAATTTAAAGAGTGGCTTCAGAATCTTCGACGGTATTTACATTTCATTGTTCATTAATTCAGTTGATTGGTTGGTAAATAATCTCACGACCACATGGCACACAGTATTTTGTATTAACGTAAGCACCTTTTATTTCATGTTAACAGATCCAAGGCTTGCAAGAAGGACCTCTGGACTCAGATTACCGCTGCTCTCCAATCGAATCCCAAATGATGCTTGTGTTGTTTAGGAATCACAGAATGGATAGTAAATCTGAGGATAATGTAATTTATAAATTGTAGGCACTGTAGAAACTTTAGTGTGTAAATTGTTGCATTTTAAGCAAACAATTGTATGAGCCAACGTGTAACACCACGGAGTTCTGTTTTTATCACAGAAACCTTACTTGTAGAATTGTAAAAGAGTATCAATAATCCTTTCTGACTATGAATGTGCGGAGAGACACTTCCATATTACTTTTGATGTGACAGGGCCAAATTATCTTGCCAAAACTGAAAACATCCGCTCAAATCAGAATGATTCCACGGCTTAAGGGATTTAGAGATAAACTCGATTTTACTCTTCCTTCAATCGCACACTGAGGAAATTCGTAAGTATACGCCTAGAACTTTGCTAGGCACCATATCGTTAAAGTTTCCTGGATGATTACAGAACTGTCATGAGATGAGAAATATATATTTGTTTCGATCACGATAAATGAAATTCTGCAAAAAATAATGGCAGGCTACGTTAGGAAATTGGGTTTCACTTTTCGTAAGCTCCGTATCCCAAGGCGGCAACAAAGAAAATGTAGTAAAGGTTTAATACTGGAAGCCGTATGGTAGGGTCAAATCTTAGGAGCCTGATCAGCGCTTTCAAAATCTCGAATCTATTGGCTCATAGATCTGACTCAGGGTCATAATTTATCTATTTTGCAGTGAAATAGAAGGCTAATTCAACAAGTGTATTTATGTAAAATGAAACCATTTATATGTTCACATACAATATGGAATGACACACTTGTGTTCCTAGTGCACCGCAAATGCACCATTGCAGAATTTAAAATCTAAAATCAATCGAAAGTGCGTATAATAAAAAGTGAATGCGTCGAACCTTATAAGCCTTGTGAATAGTTGTAATCAGGCAGTTATAAAATTTTGCTTTGGTATGCATATACACACACATGTATTGTCTAATAAGGTCATATTTCATATACAGAATATAAAGAATATTACTTACGAGTGTTCATTCTAAATCGGTAGCCCTTAAAACTTACATTGAAAAGCTTTTAACGGCTTGTAGAAGGAAATATTGATGCCTTTATAATTTATTACTACAAGCAACAATACAAGGCCTAATTGGATTTTAAAGAAGCTAGTTTTGATTAGCGGAAACGGTCTATGGAAATCTATAAATACACGTACATCAGTAATAAAGTAACAGTTTTTCTCTTGAGCGTTTAATTTTAAATGATTGGTGTATTAACGTTGGCACTATGTCTTATATATTAATAATATTCAGCCACTATAGAAATTGGCGTCTCGACCCTGATTCGTCACGTAATGTAAAGAAAATTGTTTCCGATTCCTTGCATATTCTGTTTGGGTACTTATTCAACATGACTTAAAGTTATGTGTAGGGTCCGTTTTGGGCTTATGATAGGGTGTAGTTGGAAAAAAGAGAAAAGATGATCGACTAAGTATAGTTGCAGTGAAAAGCTGACTCATTTTTGCACAGTGAATGTGCTGGTATAAATAACAAAACATTGTAAATGCCAAGTTTGAGAAAATGAATATTCCATCCAGCTCGAAAACTTTTTATTGCTACAAATTGTCTTGTAAAAATTGTATAACTGAAACCTCCGGATTGTATAGAATAATATTTCGATATCGATATTTGTATAAGGTATGGGAATTGTACAGATGTACATATAGTACTTTTTCCTTATTACTCTTATCTGTAAGCATATATATTCGGACATTCGGATTTGATCTTTATTGTTAGATAAATTGAAGTCACATTTTTCATGTATGGATTATTTTTGGTGAGTATAGACGTACATATAGTAGTTATCAGTTATGGATTATTTTCCATGTAATTTGCAAGGGAATCCCTTACTACAACTAAAAATGGAGAATGTAAAGAATGGTCATGTTGCAAAAATGAAAGTTCAGAACAAATAGTCAGGAATGTCAGGATACGGAAGAGAAATGAACCATCACGATCGAAGGGCAGATTTTGATTTTAGAGTTTGTGTAGCTTCTCGTAAAAAGTATGTGAGAAATGCGTACTTGCAGAATACTTGTAAGTTCATATGGAGCTCAAACAAAAATTACTTTTACTACACCTAATGAAAAATTAATATGCAAATGAATTAGACAAATGTGTCACGTGTGTTGGAGTACTTCAGATTAAAAATTGGGTGCGTCAGAGTTCTTTCATGTAGAGCTTTAACATGGTCTTTTTTAAATCCATCATGAACTTAGAACAATATTCAAACTTTTATACCTACATACAACCGCAACCACAAAACAAAACCTATAAGCAGAACAAAGAAACAAAATTCCCTTTGTTAGAAATCTCTGTAATTTGAAGCGTCTGTATTCATTTATCAGAAATTGAAAATTGAAAAAATAATAGCATATACAGTTTGGAAATCCTCCGAGTAAGTCATAGGTTTGACAGTACATCAATAGTTAAAAGTTTGTGTTGAAGCCACTGATTGACGAAGATTTGAATCGAACTGAGTTTTTGGGTTCCCTTGCTCCAAATGAAATGTAATTTAATGATTATTTATAAAACTAAGTAATTTATGATGATCATGCTGATGATGTTATTTAAAAACTTGGTTATTAGTCTAATGTGAAGTTTAATTTTTATGTTTTATTAGTATAAAAAACGGCACAACCATACCTCATCTCTGGAGTCTAGTAGTTTATATCATAATCCGGAATTTCTTTGAAGACTGACATTAATTTATATGAAGATAACATGTGTAAGTGACGATTGCATGAATTTCGACCATTGCAGTTTTGACAGTATGAACATTTTCGCCCATCTTTTGAAATATATATTGAATTTTAGGGATTTGGAGATTTTTTTCTGTTTATGTTTATGCAAGGAATTTGTTTATGTTGTGTCGTTTACAATATTTATTTGAAGACCTTATATGAAACAAATTTTAAGTTGTTTTCGTTTCAAAACTGTTATTGTGTGAGAGAGAATCATGATTGCTGTAAAATTACGTTACGTACATGTAAAAAAAATCACGAGTCGAATTCAACAAAGAACGCATATAAACGTTATACATTACATATAAACAGCTATTAAAGGATACTTGCGCATACCGTTGACTGTAGAGGGCTTAAAGACATAAAAATTGATTCCAATGTTATAAAATCTAGGTACGCAGTAGTCTACGGAATGATTTATACCTGCGGAATGAGTATCAATTTGATAGTGAGTCGGGAATGAGAGTCTCTAAACGAGGTTGTATTTTACTTCACAAAGTCTTAGAATGAAGAAGGCTTTATATATTCCTTTCGCATTGAAAGATTTCGAACACATGAAGTTAATGCGAACAAATAACTAAAAAAACAGAAATAATGTCAAGTGCCCATTAGTTTTTCACCACTCGCTCAATACCGGCGAGCAATAAGCCTTTTCTTGATGTTCATTTAATTGTGTTTAACCGGATGTTTTTCCTGAGAAATTCTCATGAAAAACATTACCTACTAGAACTAGGTCGTGAAATGAACTTAGATATATAGAACCATCAATTTGTATCACAGAAACATAGCATATATCATTGTTATTTAAATTATGTATGAACTTAAACTTCTTACAGCCGGCAACAGTATCTAAAATATTTTACACGTAAGCCACATCAATAAATTTGTGCTACAAAATATTCTGTACTTTCTTGGGATTTATGTAATTTTGCTAGCTATAATTACTTGATGTTTTGAAAAAACTAACCAATACAATAGATTGCATGCTTTGTATTTTTAACCCAAACTTGTATTCAAGATTAGGATCCAACTCAAGTAGGTTTTCATGTAGAAGTCAAGGCTAGCAATAACCTGGCTTTTGTTACAAGAAACAGACACTTTGTAATTCGTTAGTCACTAGTGATCACATAACGCCTACATCTACATAATGCTTTACATTTTAGAATGTAATCCATTAACTACTAAGTCAATTTAGAGTTCACACCGAAATAACTTGGAGCCTTATACTTGACATTAGTTACTTGTTTAGTAAAACTTTAATCAATTGAATTGTTGATTAATTAAATACATATTATACATTACAATTACACACGAACAAGCCTTTGCCTTTATCCATGCTGTTTAGAAACTTTAATCGTTGGCCCTTACACAGATATTCATTCATTTCCCAATTCACAATAATTGTAATTTTTATGGTATACTACTATGGGTATGGATCATTATCATCATTTGCCTCAATGTAGTTTTTCTAGCGACTGTAGTTTGCCTAAAGTAAGTCAAGTGAATGTAAACTATGAAAACTATGATTATTGTTTGCGATTCCAACATTTATAATACCTGTTTTTGTCGTTTGTTTTCCCATCGGATTCTTTGAAGTGAATAGTTGGTTTACTATGTATAACACGTTTCATCAGTTTCGGCGTTTATTATGCCTCGACTTCGTAAATTGTTAAAATTGCGAAATATTTAGTTAAGATAAAATAATGGCTAAGTGCCAGCTATTGTTTTTTGTTTAAATTTACTTGGACAAATGGTTCATTCCGTCAATAATGTAAAATTAAGAGAGCAATTTAGTGAAGGTTAATAAGGTATTGAAAGCAAGCAACTAGAGCCGATGCTTCTGTGTGTGCAATGTAAATAGGTTTCTCACCACCTACAACACATAGGTACATCTCACAACTTAATTTAACATAGTTGTAACCGATTGGGCTGAACTACGATTTTAGTGCTATGACTGGAACTGAATTGTTTCGGTTGCACAATCGTATTATGTTGCAATTGCAAATACTATGCAGAATTCGGGAAGTAAAGATAACCCTAATGAATGATAAGTACACATCACGCACGTGCGTAAGACTCGCTTGCTAAGTCGTGGTTTCACTTGGGGCCGTCTACTTTTAGACACAGTATACCATACGTACCAGTTCTCAGGATTTTACTCATCACTTTCAGATCACATATTATTGTAACGTGAAGTTAAGTAAAGTATACCTAAAAGAAAAAAGTAATCGATACACATAGTACTATGCATATTTGAAGGTTTGTCATTTTGGCATGCATAAGATAAGAAATAAAATTCGTAGTCAGTCATATGTCATGATTGTCCTATTGTACTAGAGGGATCTCTTGTTGTATTCTGCAACCTAATAACAGGTAATGTCTTCTTTTTTTGCTTATGAGCAGATTACACACATCTAAATATGAGTACTATAATAATTATTGTATAATGCGCTATAATCGTTTAAGTTAATTAAGGCATTGACGGCAATTTAATTATATTTCAAACGAATAATAACGCGGTTTTGAAAAAATCAGTTGTCACTTTTTGGTTGTATACGTAAGTACTGACAAAGTTGCTTATCATTCGATTGTTGTTGTTTTCTATCGGGGTTTCGTATTTATTTCCTCAAATGCTATACATTACTATTGTAGTTCGGTCAGTATATGACTAAATTGTAAGTGTAAATTCTCTGAAAAGTCTTAAAAATGTCCCGAGAACAAAACTATATTATTACCCCTCGTAAGGATAAATCAGGGAGATAAAATGTAATAATTATTTAATGGTAAAACAAGTCTCATGAAATGAAAGTAACATTATATTTTGTTGTTTTTCATCGAATCAAAATCATTTAATATTAATCTATACATGGTATTAACAGTTTTTTGTGAGCATTATTTGTTCAATTGAGTTTATTGAATATAAGTTCTTAATTTTCATGGTCAGAGAAAATTTGACGCAACGTATTTTCTCAAACGTTGAGTTAGACAAGGCTTGTTTGAATCATAGGATTCGCAGGTATTTATAAATTATCGGACATTTGCATTTTCATGTAAAAAGCGAAAATATCTTTATCTATGAGTACGTAATCTACAAAAGAAAAATCATTGTTGAAAAAATTGTTTATTCATGTTGTTGAAACGTTTAGAGAGTATAACAAGTAATAACTTAAAGAACCTAAACTATTCAAAACTTATTTAAGCTAAAACTTTTAATTATTCATCTCTCCTCGCTGGTGTATATGACTTTTCATTAATTACTCCTTATTCGTATATATGTACGTAATATTTAAAAAATAATTTTATTTATAAAAAAATGAAGCGAAATACGATAATTCCAATTCTTGAAAGCAGAAATCAGTTAAAGTTCAAAGGTATGTAATATCATAAATCTTCATCATAAAAATTTAAAAAATGTTGTCCCTGTTGTATGAAATTCATTGGTTGGTTGGTTTGTTGATGTGAAATGAAATTGGTGTTAATTTTTCTAGACACTTGCAAGAAATCAAAAAACATTATATTACTATAATAGTGAAAAAAATTTAAACAGTGATGTAATATCAACAAGCATTTTAATGTTCAAAACAAAGAAGGAAAGTACGCA